>VXAL01008416.1:148935-166938 GCA_013399475.1 Chauna torquata | reverse complement strand
GCCGCCTGCCCGCCGCTCTGCGCCTGCAGCGGCACCACGGTGGACTGCCACGGCACGGCCCTGCGAGCCGTGCCCAAGAGCATCCCCCGCGGCACCGAGCGCCTGTGAGTACCCGCGGGGCTCCCGCCCGCCTTTGTCCGGGGCGGCTGCGCCCGCGCCGGGGGGTGCCGGGAGCCCGTCGGGGCTGCGGGCGCAGGAGCCCGTCGGGGTGATGTGTGTGGGCGACAGCCTGCCCGCCGCGCGTGTGCGAGCGCCCGTGCAAGGGGGTGCGTGGAGAGGTGCGTGGGGAGCGCAGCACTTGTGCCAGTGCCCGGGCGGGGCGTGCGCGGGGACCTGGCGGGGTGGGCGCGAGTGCGGCGTCCTGCTCGGGGAGCGTGTGTGTGTCTGTGCGTGTGTAAAAGGGCCCGTCCAGGGGTGCGTGTGCAGGAGCCAGGCGGGGGGTGCGTGTGCAACCCCCTCGTCCGTGCGAGGGATGTGCAAGGGGTCTGGCGTGCAGAAGAGCCCGCGAGTGCCAGTGCGCCTGGAAGCGCGCGAAGCTGGTGGGGGGGTCGGAGCTGTGCCTGGGGGGGTTGCTCCAGGGGGGCATTCGCTCTGGCGCCCATGCGTGTGAGAGACATGGGGCGGCGTGTGCGGAGCTGTACACCCACACGCAGGTGCGTGGCCATCCCCACGGGGCACCTGCACAGCCAGAGGGGCTGCCTGTGGGTCCCCCCACCCTGAGCCCCTTCCCGTGCTTGGCACCCTTTGTCCCTGGGAAACCTGCCTGGAAATGCTGCATGTGGTGCCGGGGATCAGGTCCTGTCCCCCCGCTCTCCCCTTGGGACCCCGCAGTGTGACCAGCCTCCAGCCTCACACCCAGCCCTGCCAGTCCCCTGTGCCAGCCTCTCCCTGCTCATCAGACCGCCCCGCTACATCTCCGGGGGCTCTGGGGGGGGTCCCTCGGTCTCTAGGCTGGATCCCCCTTGGGGAGAACTTTTCTCCCATGGAGCATGGTCATGGTCCAGCCGTACAGGTTCTTGGTGTGCAGATGTCCCCACTCCTAGCAGGACAGCAGAGCCGTCCCCAGCCTCTCCCCTCTGCTCGGGGGCAGCGGGTGCATTGTACCACGGGATGCTCTGGAGCTTGATGGCACTGTGCCCCCTGCCCCGGTGGGATGCGTCCTGGACAGTGGCCCTGGGGCAGCCACACACATGGTGCTCCTCCTGCCCCTGTGCTGCGCCTCATCGGGTTACTGGGGTGCGAATGTGCCCTTTGCTTGCGGCTGGGGACAGCAGGGAGGGACGGCAGGGAGGGACAGCAAGCAGGGACCGCAGGCGGCGTGGCAGCTGCCTGGGCTGCACCCAGCGTGCAGCTCCAGGAGCTCTGCGGGGCACCGCTTTCACAGAGTTTTCTCTTCTCCCGCCATAATTATCCTCCTCCAAGTGATTATTACGCACAACAGCAACCAGGCGGCTGCGAGCTGCCGTCCCTTGGAGCCAGTTTGTGAGCTCCGGGGCCATAGCACCCTCCCCTGCGTGCGCAGGGCTGGCGGAAGGTTTGAGCACGGCCGCTCCTGCACCAGCCCTTTCCTCCCCTCGGGGAGCACAGCGTGCTCCGCAGCAGCTGCTCCGCACGCACCCGGGTGCGGGCAGGTGCTCGGCATCGCTCAGACGAGCCGGTGGTCCTGCCGCTGGAGGGGACAGACGGACAGTGCCCTCGGGGAGCGTCTCCCTCCTGCCCCACGGGGCGTCTCTCCCCTCCGGCAGCTGGTCCCGCTTGCTGTCTGCCATTCTGCCTCGACTGACCCGCTCCTGCGTGCCCGTCCCTGCTGGGCGATGCTGGGTTTTCTGTACGTTCACGCAGCTGCTGCTGCCGGATCTGCCGGCTGGGCTGAGGCAGACGTGCTGCTCTCTCGTGGGTGTTGTCTGCCATATAACTACTTCCAGCTTTGTTGCACGCCCTCACAGGTGCCTAAGGGTGTCTGTGCGGAGCAGGTCCTATCTCCAAGCAGTGCATTCATGCTGGAACAGCTCCTAAGTGAGTTCAGGTTCCCTGTAAAGCGGCTGCAACCTTGCAGTCTCCAAGTTTTCACTGCTTGACAGAGCAGGGTCAGCTAGCTACTGCAGGGGAGCCCGCAGCACGGTCTGTGCACGGCTCTCGCTGTCTCCGAGGGCCACCTTGCTTTGGGAAACCAGTGATCCTTCCCCAGTGCCCTCCCTGCCTGGCTCTTTCCCAGCCCTGGGATGTGCAGCGGGTGCGATGCCAGCCTGGTGGTGGGCAGCGGTGTCTCTGCTGCTGTGTTGCCTGCCTGTTGTGTGGTCGCAGCCTTACGTGGCGTTTGGAGGCACCAGGCTTTCTCCTGGCCGTCCTGTGGTGCCCCCCAGCTGGCTGCGCCCAAGCTGGGACGGTGCGGCCGCTGCAGGCACTGCTGTATGGGCTGGGACAGCAGCACCCGGCGATGAGGCCTGAGCCCGCATCGCTTTTGAAACACACCCTTTTCCTTTGAAGAACGGGGGATTATTTACCTCACAGAGTCACTGGTCTGATTTTGTTTCCCGGAGGCACTGAGCGCTCATCATTAATCAGCCAGAATTGGGCTGTGCGTTCACAAGCAGTCCCTGCTCGGGGAGCCGTGACCATGGGCTCTGGTGTAGCTGGTACCCATGGGGGAAGGTGGCCAGCTCCAGTCCGAGCCAAAGCTCGGGAGCACAGTTTTTTTGCAGCACTGCCACTTCGGAGAATCACAGGCCAGGGAGAGATTGTCAAATGTCTTTTCTAGCAAGACAGGGAGGCGGGGCTGGCTCCCCGAGGTGATGTGCCCACCTAGCAGGGCTCCAGAGGAGGGTGGAGGTCAGGCTTTCCTGCGCTGGGGCAGCCCAGGCAGCACGGGGCTCTCGGTGGGCAGTGCTGCTGATGCAGGGCAAGGGCTGGAGATGTGTCCAGGAAGGAGCGTGGGCAGTGGCTGCGTGGGGGGACAGGGACCCCTCTGTCCTTGCGCCAGGGTGGTTGCCACACACTGCTCCCTCACTGCCTTCCAGTCTGCAACCTGATGTAAACGCCAAGCGGTGCCCGCACCCCCAGGTCTGCCTGGGCCGGGTACCGAGCAGAGAGGCTTATGCTGCGGCAGGGAGGGAAGCAGCAAAGTCCTGGGGAGAAGCAGCAGAATCTCCGGGAGCTCTGCACAGCTGCATGCGCGGCTGCCTACGCCTCTGGCAAGCAGCACAGAGCGGGTCCTGGAGGCATCGTAGGCAGGGCGGGCGATAATCCTCCAGCACTGCGGTGTTATCTGCCCCTGGCAGTCCCTCAAGCCTCAGCTGCTGGGGGAGAGCCGTGGGAGAAGGGCACTGTTCCCTTCCCTGTGTGCTTGCTTGCTTTTCTTTCTTTCTTTGAAAGCGCCTCTGAAGAGCAGACTCCCCTGTCGGGGAGCTGGGTAATTCTCCCCGTGCCAGCAGGATCAGTGCAAATTCGCCACCATCAAATGGCTGCTTCCAGCGCAGCTATTTGCTAATGGGGGTTGAATTGAGCCTGATTGCCTTGCACTTGCTTCTGCTTTTGAAGTTTTCAGCTGACAGCAGAGAATTGCCCCGCTCACCCCTTTCGCTGCCTCCCCGATGGGCTGAACCCCGTCGCTGCTGGGGGGCAGCCCAGCTGCGTGTTGGGGGGCTCCGGCTGCTGGGGGGGCTTCGGCAGCACCAGTGCCCCATCGCTGCGTCCCCCTGGCTGCCCCTCGGAGCCTCAGTGTCGCACGGGGCTCCTGTCTGGCTTGCTCCCCCAGCTCAGGATCTGCCTGTGCTGAAACGGGCCCCATCTAGAAGTGCCCCCCCAGCTAGTCCCCCCCTGCTGCATCTGGAGCATTTTTGTATCCAGATCGTTGGCAAAGAGAAGGGGCACCGAGCTCCAGCCTTTGGGAATGGGAGCGCGATGCTGGGGTGGCTGCGCTTCAAACGCTGGTGCGCTGTGTACCTGTCCGCTGCCGAAATCACAGCAGCGAGCTCCTGTTCAGAGCGTGTTTAATTCACGCACGCGCCTCTCCCTCTAGCTGGTTGATCAAAATGTCTTGCAGCGGCCGGGCTGGTGCATCGCAGCAGCGCTCATGTATTCGGCACTGGTAATTGCTCTACATCTCCTTGGGATGCTGCGGGAATGCTCATCCTTAGGAAACACCTCAGGGAAGCAAACCCCTGCTTTCCTGGGGTGCGGGGTGAGGTTTTGGTGATCCTCGGAGTGCAGAGGGGGCTGGCTGCGGGCACAGCGGGGGAGCACGCAGGCTGCAGAGCCCTGGGGCGGGATGCAGGACTGATTTCCAGCCGGGGCAGCGCTCGGACAGCCCCACAGCCCACATCTCTCCGGGATGGCCGTGCTGGTGCTGGGGAAGGTGGCCCAGCCCACCCAGCCCAGTGCGGTGGCTTCCTTGGGAGCCTACCCGGACAGAGGAAATTTGCAATTCTATTCCAATTTCTCTCTTCAGCTACGTCCAAGGCAGATGCTGTCTATATATCGCCATGGTAACGCTGCGTTCTCACTCTCCATGGAATTGCATGCTGGAAAAATATTAGTTTAAAAAACTATGTCGTGTTTGTATTGACTGGAGCTGAGGCTGATAGCGGAGGATCTATTGTCCCCTGGTTGGGAAAAGTCACGGGTAACAGGCAATAAAGCCTGTCTGATTGGCCTCTGGTGACCACTTCTCACCCCGCACAGCAATTGCTTCCCTATAAACCCTTCCCCGGCTCTGTTTTATTGCATCCTTTAAAATAGATATTTTTGCCTTAAATGTGCTGCCACTTTGCTCCTCTGGGGTGATGCATTGTGCTGCTGGCGACTCCTCTGCGCTGAGGTGGGAGCGAGGAGGGGAAGCTGCTCCTGGCTCTAATTGTCGGTCTCTCGCTTGCACTTGCAAATGCCATCGCTGCTGCTGCTGCCCCCAGAGCCTGCAGCCCTGCTGCGCTGGGCACGGCGGCAGAGATGGCAGCGCAGGATAGCACCCCGTGCCCGTGCCCGACGAGCACTACGCACCCCGCCTGGCTGGCTCGTTATGGTACGTGCATTTGCCTAGAGTTTCACACTCCCCTACTGCATTGTTTCCTCTGTTGATGATTCCTGGTGAACCTTCAGTCGGCAGAAGCGCGGGGCAGCTAGCGCCCTGAGAGCTGTGACGTGGAAAAGCTGAGGATGCTCGAGAGACCCCGGCGGGGAGCGCGGCCCACGGCACAGTGGAGCAGAGGGGATTCGGGGTGCCACCGAGGTGGCACGGGCAGGGGCAGGGTGTCCCGTGTGGGGAGAGGTGTACGACCTGCCACCCCATGCTGAGAGGGGCTTTGTCGGTGGCGGGGCTTGCTCTGGTTTGCTCTCCGGGAGAGGCGAGGTGGGTGAAGGAAGCGCCTGCCTTTGTCTTACATCCGCGTCCTTCATGGTTCCCTGCCCACTCTGGAGGTGCTTAGCGCCACGTACGCGAGCCCCTTTATGTTTATTGCTGCCAAAATAACCTTCCAGAAAACCTGAAAGGCAGGAGATGTTTCTCTACATGTTCTCTGAAGGGCAGTAAAAACAATTGTGTGTTTGCGATGGCCCTGTCCCGTGGGATGCCAGCCCCGGATTCCCGCTCTGCTGCTGGCTCCGGTGCCAGCTCCCGCGGCTGGTGGCCGTCCCCGCTCAGGGGACAGTGGAGGCTGCGGTGGCAGGAGCCGAGGTTTTCGTGCCTATAGCACGAGGCTACAATCGGCAGCGTGGGCAGGGAGATGGTTGGGTTCCAAGGTGGTTGTGAAGTTTGTGGCACAAATGAGGTGATCTCGGTGGCCTCAGTGCAGGGTGCAGGGTTGCCCCCTCCAGGTCCATCTCAGGGCTCCAGCTTCTGAAGCTTTGCTGAGTGTCTGCTTTCCTGGCGTGCATTTTGGATGCGCTTGCCGCTCAAAATAGCAGAGGCGAGTGTCCTATGGGGGAGAGAGGCTGCTAGGAGGAGGAAGATCAGAAAAAAGAGAAGATTAATTTTTCAAGCGATGCAGCCGAGGAGCAGCCCTTGGCACTGCAGGTGGGAGAGATGCGAGCTCCCAGCACTGGCAGGGGGAGCCCACTGAGCGGGGAGCTGGGGAAGCCAGGGGGGCACCAAGCAGTGCCCCTGTACCCCACGTAGTTTGCGGTGGGAGGAAGCCCCAGCTCCAGCATGGGATGCTCCAGGAGACCTGGAGTCTGAGGCTGAGCAGTCACCAGCATCCCCATCCCGAAAGCCAGCAGCTGGGGTGCACTTGTCATGGTGTCCTCGCTGCGAGCTGCTCCAGGAGGGGTGAGGAAGATGTGGGCTGGATTGGACCTTGCTCTGCTGAATGGCAGAAGGAAGCCTGGTCCGAAGGCGACACACCACAATGCTGCGCGAGTGGAAAGCGCTGCCTGACTGCTGGTGGCTAATGGCTGTGGCATGAAAACCCCAGAGAGAACTTAGGAAGAACAGAAAGCCTTCCTGTTCCTCAGCGCTGGTGGCACAATCAATGCTGTTTGTAGCACTTAAAAATTTATCGTGATGCTAACCTGCTTTAGTACCTCGTAAAGGCTTATGGAGTGTCCTGTGCCCTGGGGCCAGCGCCGTGCTTGGGCTTGGTTTCCCCTTCAGCAAAGGGCAGTTATTCTGCGATGAGCCCCAACAGCACATAGCTGCGCTTGGAGCTCTCCTTTTTGGACACCCCACCCTGCAGGCACCTGGGAGGGTTGGTGCTCGCAGGGTGTTTGCCCTGGGGTGTGCTGCATCTTCCAAGAGACTTGGGTGAACCCCGCGGGCTCTTCCTTGTAGGGTAGTTCAAGGCAGGGGTGGGAAGAAGGAAAAGCTGCTGAGCCCCTTGTGCTGCTGTCAGTGTGGATGCCCAGTGCCTCTCTCCGAACAGCAGCAGCAGCAGCAGCATCTTGGATCCCCTCCTGCACCTTGCAGGGATGGGGTTAGCCCCAGCCATGCCCCTTGGGCTCTGGATGTGGTGAGCATCCCTCCGTGCTGGCACCGGGGGGACCAGCTCTCCCAGGGCTGTGAAGGGCTGTGCTGTTTGCTGCTCAAGCAGCTCACAGCCTGTGCTGGGACTCCATTGCATTCAAGCAGCCGGATGAAATCTTGAGAAGACTTGAAAAATGCAATAAAAGTATGGGATGAAAGGTTGCAGCTGCTCTGTCCCCCAGCGCCGAGAGCAGGGGTCAGGCCAGGGTCTAGTCCTCTTCGGTGTTTCCATTAGGGCTGCATGATGGAAGAGGAGCTGCTTATGACATTTGCAGATGACACCAGGCTGGGAGAGATGCAAGTGTGCTGGAGGATGGGCTTAGATTTCAAAGTGGGCTTGAGGAACAGGAGGAATGATATGGCAAAAAGGATGCAGGTCCCTGGGGACTGGAGGAAGGTGTCGGGTGGGAGGGAACAGCCATCACAGCAGCGACGCAGGCTGGAGCGCTACTGGGCAGATCCGACCCTGGCAAAATAGGGAGGCCCTGATGGAGGGCTGCACGTGCTGGGAGCTTGTTGGGGCTGGAAGAGGGGACCTGCATGGGCACGGGACCAGCCCGATCCCTGGAGCGTGGTGGCCATGGATGGGGTCCACCTGCAGCAAGAGGCGTTCAGGTCAGGGGTTTGGAAATGGTCCTTGTGGCAGGGGAGGTGCAATGCTGGAATAGGCACAGGGAAGCGCTGGTCCCTGCTGCTGACCGAGCCGTGTACGCATCTGCCAGGATTGATGGAGGGCTGCAGTGCTGCTGCTGTGGGGTGCCTGACCTTGCAGCCTTCATCTCCTGGCTTCCCTGGTTATCATCTGGCACTGCTGGCTCCAGCTGGGGCCGGGGCACTGGGATGAGGGACACGGAGCTGCTGGGAAGGAGCCATGCCCCTGAGGGTGCTCTGAGCCAAGGGCAGGAAGCGCAGGGCGATGGGGACCACGGAGGGAGGGATGCACTGCACTGACGGAGCAAGTGCCAGCCTCGTGGGGCGCAGGGACATTGGGGACCTCAGGGAGGGGACCGCTGGCTGCAGGCGACCACCCTGGTCACCACCCTGGTGCTGTACTTGCTCTGGGTTTGCACTGATGGGGCCACGGCACGGTTCTCTGCTTGTGAGTGCAAACGCAGGGTTTTGTTTCACAGACTTGCCCTGTGCCTTCCTAAAAGCGGGGGTCCTGGGAGCACCACGTTTCAGATCTCTGCCTCGGTGGGAGAGCAAGACTGAGCAGATGAGTGCGAGGACAGGAGTCGTGTGCGTGCCAAAAAGCTGATGCTTTGCAACAAATAGTCAGAGTGCACTGCCTCCGAGGCGGGCCCCTCCCCTTCCTGCTCCTGATAAATCAGTGCCCAGGGAAATATCGCTCGTGTTGGCTGTATTTAATAAATTACCTCTCAGCATTTGCACTCTCTAAGTTTGTTACAGTGTTAGCATAGCTCAAACACTGCAAGGGGAAAAGACGCATCAGAGCCCCCGGGAGTAGAATAAGCCATCCAAAGACAGAAACCAAATACAAACCCAGACTATGCAAATCCAGTCTAACAAACCCCGCTGCAACACAGACATCCCATCTGGGAGTGGGATGATCCACAAGCGACGCAGCAAGGGGACCGCTTGCTTTAATGACTTTCTTCTTCCCAGGCAGAAATGGGAGGGGGTTTCTGAAACTTCAAGGTTGCAGATGAAAATGAGCTGCCTCCACAGCGGTGGTGGGAGATCTGGGAGGCAGGGACAGAGGAGGGCAGCCGGGATGAGCGCAGTGATGCTTTCTGGCATTAAACCCTACGGATTAACGGGGAAAGAGCGTGCCCTACATCTGCGCTTTCAAATCACAGCCCAGAAATGCTACCAGGCAGGTCCCCAGACACATCAGCCCTCGGCATGGCTCCGCTGCGCGGGGCAGGGCAGGGGGTTTCGCCTCGCTGGGGAAGGGCACGGCAGCAGCAGTTAGCAGCTGAGCCGCAGGGAGCCGGCGGTCTGGGCACAGCAGACTGTGATTTATCTCTGTGAGGAACCGAGGGGGATTTAGAGGGGAAAAAAAATGGCATGAAGTTAAATAGGAGGGTTGCCTCGGCATCCTTACAAATAAGCTTTACCTGCTGTTCGTTCCCATATTGGTTGCGGAGGCAATCATTTACCCGAACAAAGGCAAGGGGAGATGCCGAGAGCAGTTGTCAGGGAGTGCACAGGGTGAGTCCCCGAGGGAGCAGGGCTGTGCAGGGGCCCTGGGACACTGCCCCCTCAGGGATGGCCACCGGTCCCCGCCCCGGGGCACCCCAGGGTGCTCGGGGGCACGCAGGGAGGCTGCTGTGGGCTGGGAGGGCAGCAGCGTGCTGCATCCCTGCCCGTGCTGGAAGGTCTTTGGGTCCAGGCTGCTTTATGCCAGAAGCTGCCTGGGAGACAGGGCAGATGCTGGTTTTGGCATGTGGAGGGACTGGCTGGGTCCAGTCCATGGCTGTTTGGTGTTCCTGCGTGTCTGTGCTCTCTTTTGCCTGTGTTCTGCCTCTCTGGCTATTGCTCTCGCACTGGAGTGCCGGTGCTGGGAGTCATCCCTGGGCTTTGCAGGCTGAGCAGCTTTTATATCAAGCCTCTCTGCTCTGTCTGCGGTACCAGCGATTTCCCAACTTCCACGTACATACTGCAGCCTATGCTGTTACATATGTCTCAACACGGGGTCCTGCCAGCGAAGTCCCCTCGCCAGGAGCTCACGCTTGTGCTGTCACCTCTGCTTGGCCTCTGACGTGGCCCTGGGGAGCTCCCCCAGGCCATCTGCTTCGGCAAGGACCTTTTAGGACATTTGGGGAAAATCGCATCTGAAGCAGGAGTTCCTCCCTTCCCTTGGCTGGCCCCAAGGCTGCGGTCCACCAGGAGATGGGCAGGCACAACCGCAGGCGCCGAGCAGTCCCCGGTGGTGACAGAAGCCCCGCCGCGCATCCCCAGCCCGGAGGAGGCAACCCCCGCAGGCTGGAGCCCGGTGCCCGTGCGGCGCGGGCAGGGCGAGCCGGGGGGGCTGCGGACCCCGAGCGTGGGTTTCGGTTTAATCGCTGGGGCTGGGGAGCCTCTATTCTATTCATTCCCCACTTGCATTCATCTGTGTCCTAGTAACGTGCCCCCCCCGCCTCCTTCCCAGCGCAGGCACACACGGCTGGATAATAGCAGGAGCCCGGCAATCTCAGCCGCTGAATAGCTGTGTAATTACGAGGCTATAACGGCGAGCTGGAACTCATTAGCCATTATCAGCCGCTTCAGCGGGACAATGGCAGCACCCCGGGGTGCGCGGCTGCGCTGGCTGTCCCGGGCGGCCGTACACGCTGCTCGCCGCCTCTGGGGCCATCCCGCCGCTGACCCCGGCCCCTCAGCCCGATGGAGGCAGGCTTTGGCTCGGGTTGGGTGTGATGGGCTTTGGGACAGCGGGGTGCACCTTGTCCCGGCGCTGAGCAGAGCCTGGGCAGGGCAGCAGCTGTAGGGGATGCAGGCTTTTCCTTATTTCCACCAAGAGGTGGGACATGGGGACTGACCCAGCTCGCAGAAGGGGTGCAGAAGTCCTTCAAGTGTGCTCATTCCACAGGCAGATGCTTCAGAGGTGTGAGGTAGTTGAGCACCAAACCGGTCGTGATGCATGTGGGTGACCTGCAGCTGTGTGCTGGGAGGCATCCTGCTTTTCTGGGGGACAGTTGTTGGCTTTCTTATTGCCCTTGCCCTCTCTAAGTGGCCCCATGAATTTGGGATGAGCCTGCCGGACGTCTGCTGCATTTCCCCGCGGGGTGACGTGCATCCAGGCAGGCAGCTGCTGGTGTCACTGGGCTGCTTATTGCTTCCTGATGGCAGTGGGACTTCTGTCCCAGGGGGTGTCAGCGTGGGGATGGGCAGGCTGGGGGAGCAGGGCAATCCCTCGCTGCTTTGTGGTCCCTGAGCGATGCCAGCTTGTGTGCTCCCAGCCAGGGGCTGTGGGCCAGGCTGAGTGTCCCCTGCAGGGCCAGCAGCCAGCCCTGCCATTGCCGATGAGGGCACAGAAATGCAGTGGCCACTGCTGTCTTTTGGACTGTGGCTGTCCTTTTTGGGGACTTTGGAGCCGCAGTGCCCGGCTGGCTCCTGAGCGCTTTCCTGCTGACCTCTGCCTCTTCTCTCCCCAGGGAACTCAATGGCAACAACATCACGCGCATCCACAAGAATGACTTCTCCGGGCTGAAGCAGCTCCGCGTCCTGTGAGTTCCCTGCAAACGGCTCGCTCAGCGCGTGGTCCCTCCGGGGGGGGCTCAGGATGATGCTGAGCCCTGCGGTGGGCATCTGCTGGTGGGGCTGGTGGGCATTCGCATTGGGCTGGAGCATGGTGGGCTTCCAGCAGGGAGAAGGAAGTTGGGTTGGGTTGGGTTGGGGACCACTCTCCCAAAAGCCAACCCCTTCTCTCTGCGTCTCTCTCCGCAGGCAGCTGATGGAAAACCAGATCAGCACGGTGGAGCGTGGGGCGTTCGATGACATGAAGGAGCTGGAGCGGCTGTGAGTGGTGGGCGTGCAGGCGGGTGGCACAGGGCGACCAGGGCTGGTCACTGCGAGCATCCTCTACTTTTTGCCTTAATCCATAACTCATTGGTGCTGCGTGACTTCAAACAGCATCGCTGCTGCACAGCAGTGTGGGAAGCAAACCTATTGCTGTTTCTATAGATCTTAAAGCCCTTTCTGATGCTTTTGAGGTGAGGGGCAGGTTAAACACAAATCACTACCATTGTTATCAGCTGTGCCCTGTGTGTGAGCCAGGGAGCTGGGAGCTACAGTTCAGTACTCAATAAAATAGCTCAGCAGCTTAAAACCCCTGAGCTGCTCAAGCAAATATTAGGAGCTGAGCGAGCAGCAGGTTAACAGCACAGTTAAGCAGCAATCAGCGGTTAACAGCTTGGAGTCCTGTCTGCATATAATTGCAATATTGTGAGTAAATCTATTAATGCCCGGTTGGCTCCCATCACCTGGAAGCATGCATGCCTGAACGAGCCAAAGCTGTGCCTGGGGTGGGGCTGGCTGCTTTCCTCCCCGGACCGTGACCCTTTCCTTCTTCCCCACAGACGGCTGAACCGCAACCAGCTGCACGCCCTGCCCGAGCTCCTCTTCCAGCACAACCAGGCTCTGTCGCGGCTGTGAGTACCTCCTGGGTCCCTGGCCTAGCTGTGCATGGGGCTGCTGGGGGGCCGGAGGGGCAGGGATGTCCCCTGGGGGGCTCTGGGGGCTGTGCTGGCGATTACCGGTGTCCTGTCCCAAATTGCTGGTGGTTTGGGCTGGGTGGTTGTGCGGGGCTGGGTGCTCTCCATCGCGTGGAGAGGATGACTGCGCTGCGTCGGAGCAAGGCAGTTGTGGCCGGGATGTGAGGTCTGGGTGCGTGGCATCCTCTACCTCCACTTCTCAGCTGTGAAATGAAGGCGTTGGGTCCCCACCAAAGCAGGAGTGGATGAAACAACCAAATGGGCCAACACGCTGCCCGGACAGGCACAGCCGTGCCTGGGCCAGGCTGGGGCTGAGCCACTCTGTCTGGGGACGATGCTGGAGGCTGGTGCCAGGAGTCAGTCCCGGTGTTTAATGAAGGGTTAAACTGCCGTGTGGCTTGCCAGCGTGGGATGTGTGAAATGGTGGACGGGTGCCAGCCATGGGCCTAGGTAATGGCAGCTGATAGCACAGGCGTTCAATTAATTATCAAATGGCATTTGTTGAGCTCAGCTGTGCCGTATCGTGGCGCCAGCAAAGGCCCATCCTCCTCCAGCCGCCCGTTCCGCAACAAAAACACGGCGCAGAGAGTTATTTTACAAACATTAATGTTTCCCTTTTAATCTTCTCTAGATTTTAAGGCTGGTCTCTTTCAAACAGCAAAACCCAGCGGCTGGTCAGGGAGATGGGGACGTGCCCCTCCACGTTGCACCCTTCCGTGCGGGTGGGCGCACGCCAGCCCCTGCCTGTTGCTCTGCTGTTGCTCCCCACCCGGTGGTGATCTCAAACCTCTTCTCTCCTGCCCTGCCTTAAAGCTGCCTTCTGGCCATCTCTGCAGGGACAGACACCCCCAGTACTCCAGCCCCTGTAGATGTGTGTTTTTTTTTGTTTTTTTTTTTTTGTGCAATCTGAGATGGTGTGAGCGGGCTTGGGTTTTGCAGCCCCTCGGCAATGGGGTGCTGGGTCCCTGGGAGCTGCTGGTGCCTCAAGTGTTGTGTTTGGGGACCATCAGGAGACCTGCTGCTGATTCCTTGCGGCTTCCTGCTCCTGAGGTTCCCCAGGACAGTCTGGGGGGATGGCGGAGAAGGGGGTGCCCAGAGCAGAGCTTGTCTAGACGCCCCGTCACGCTGGCTTAGCAGGAGGTGAGATCTGAAACCATGCTGGTGCGGCAGTGCAGGAGGTCACAAGGACACTCTTAAATTGCTGCAAACCCAGCTCAGGCTGCGGGGACATGAGTCAGTGGGGAACAGGTTTAAGCTAAATTGAAATCAGCTCTGCTTGAACTGAAATCGGAGCCTCTCCACCAGGCTTCGTGCTTATTTAACTGCTGAAATGGATCTGGGGTGGCCCAGTGTCCCCTCCCTGCTCCAAAGGCTGGCTGGGACCCCGTGCTTGATGGGACGGGAATTGAGCTCTTACTGGCACGGTGCTCTTACAGACCCCTGTTTCCAGCAACCAGTGCCAGCTTCCCCGTGCCCTGCCCGCTGCATCCAGCCCTGGCGTGCAGCTCCGGGGCTGATGGGGCTTTTGGGTTCGGCAGGTGGGTGGCAGCTTAAACAGAAAGCCAGGGATGGGTGCAGGACCCAGAGGGGCTGCTCGGATGGGTGCCTGCCTGGGTGCTCCAGTCTCCTCCAGCCTTAGTCTTGGTGCATCTTTAGCAACACGTTGGTACATGGCAGCAGAAGTTAGGGCAGGTCTGCTGAACGTGCGGTAGGTGATGGCCATACAGCAGTCTTGCACTCACGGAGATCTCTCATGGGCACAGAGAGGAGAACCTCGGCTTGGGTCAGGATGGAGAGAGGTTTTTTCTGCCTCCTGGGTCCAAGCGTCAAAACCTAATCCACTTCGGTGGTGCTTTGTGGTCTCCCAGCCCTGCGCAAGCTGCAATTAGTTACTCAGATCCAGGCTATAAAGAGCATTTGTGCATCAGGATAA
The DNA here is from genome assembly GCA_013399475.1 of Chauna torquata. Lineage (NCBI taxonomy): Eukaryota > Metazoa > Chordata > Aves > Anseriformes > Anhimidae > Chauna > Chauna torquata. Next base: position 152,876 of record VXAL01008416.1, on the reverse strand, counting down.
TGGAACGGGCTGGAGGTAAACCTGATCCGTCGGGGCTCAAATAAGCTGGGGAATGGCAGGAGAGGGCCAGCGGAAAATGAGCCTCAAACAAGGGCGTGGGGGAGGTGAGATGCCTTGAGAGGAATGTTTTCTCTTGCTACTTGGGAATATTGGGCTTACTCCTGCCCAGAGCCTCTCTCGGTCAGGGATGGCTGCAGTAAATGCGGCCAGAGTCAGTGTCCCCTCCTTGGGGGGTGATAGCACCTGGGGGTTGCTGCTGCCGCAGCCTTTGGGCTCGGAAATTGCCTGAAAAATGGAGATTTCAGTGCACACCACGTTCTGCTCCTGCCTGCAGTCCAATTTGCCATTGGGATGGATCTGCTGCTCTGTTCCCGTTTGGATGCATAAGGGCTGGTCTCGGGGGCTGGATCCTGCCCCGGGTGCCCCTGGGCTGCGTCCTGGGGCAGCTCTGGGGGCAGGGGCTGCGCCAGACCCACAGCGGTGGTGGTGGGACGGCAAGGGGACGCTGCACAGCCTCCCTTATTTATATCCACCGTAACGAGCGGATAACTCATTAGGCAGTGCCGGTGGCTGGAAATGGCGCTGATCTGAGGTTTTGCTGGAGAGCGCGTGACCCGGGTGACCCCATCTCAAACTGGGTTTAATTAAACTGTCAGTGCTGGACGGAAGAACAAAGCGTGGCGGGCTTGGGGGGGCCGGGTGCCCCCGCGGTGGGCTGGCGAAGGGCGCATCTCCTGTGAAGTGGCGAGCTGATAAAAAATGCATCTTGCCTTCCATCGGGGAAAATCACCCAGGCAAGAAGGTGACCTCTGCTATTGCGCTGGTGCTGGCGGCCGTGCACATCTCCGCTCAGCCCTGGTCGCTTCTGCGTTTCTCCCAAGCTGGCAGGAATTGTTTTTCCCTTGGGAAAACCCAAGCCTTGGGTTTCTCTCTGCTCCCGAAAAACCTCCTTCTGAAGCTGTTTCGAAGCTGGGCAGGGGGACTGCGATGAGGAGAGAGGAACCTGAGGTGGCCGAGGCAGCAGGGTGAGAACAGAAACGCTGTGGGTGCATCATCAGGGAGGCGAAGACGTGGGCTGTAGAAATGTGCTGAAAGCAGCCAGGATGGCTATAAATAACAAGTTTTCTCCAAGGGAAGCCGAGCTGGTGCAAGGGAAGAGAGGAGTGGTGCTCAGCGCGGGCAGCTCCGGGGAGATGCTCCCGTGGAGCGCGGGAGCAGCGGTGCTGGCACTGGCTCCGTCTCCCTCTGGCAGCACCCGCCCAGACCTTCCCTCGCCAAAAGCCAGTCTGTGCTCAGCAGGGTGGGACAAGAAGGGACACGCAGAGAGCGGGTAAAAAAGGACCTGTCTCCAGAAGGAGGAGGATTTAGGACGTGGGCCATGGCTTGTTGGACCCATGCCAGCAAAAATGGTGGAGGAAAATGGTGCTGCATCCATGCTTGCAGCCAAGCTCAGGGGGAAGAAAGGGCTGGCAGTCCTGCTCTCTGTCCGTCTGTCAGGGCAGCAGCCAGCCTCCCCAGGGCTCCCTGGAAGCAGCGTTAACATCTTAATCAGGACCGGTGGCTTTCTGACACAGAGCCGGGGATACAGGGGATGCTGTAGGAGCCTGGGGTGTCCTGCTCCTATCGAGATGTTCCTCCCGTGCCCGGAGCCTGCAGAGAGTAGCAATGCTCTCCGGTTGCTCCTGTCTGGGAGCTGGGGCTGAGAGCAGGGGTGACCCAGACCCCCCTGTTTAAAGCTGTGGGTGATGAGGGAGGTGGGCAGTGGTTTGACCTGAGTCACTGAGCGCCGCAGCTGGGTGCTCGAACAGGAGAGGCTGCATTACAGTGAGCTTTGGGGCAGGTTCCTCGCTGCCGTCCCTGCATCTGGCCAAAAAGCAGCTCACAATGACTCTATAAAGCCAGGCAGAAAAAAATTGAGTGGTGTTAAATAACTTGAGAAAATGCAAATTACATCCTTCAGAAGGAGAAGACCACAACCACGCAGGAGGAAGCTGTGAGCTGAATAGTAGCAAAACAGGGTGACAAGTGAAAAAGGAGCTGTCGGAGAAAGGAATAACAAAACAGGCCCCGCTCAGATGGGGCTGGCTGCATGTGGGAGGTGTTGCTTGCGAGACTGTACCAGTGACCGCTCCTCTTGGCGCTGCACCGGGAAAGCCCTGGGTGGGAGTGGGAGAGAAGGAGAAAAGTCAGGATGAAAACGTGCTTGGTGACCACTGGGTGGACGAGCAGTCGTGTGCCCCGGTGCCAGGTGCGTGCAGGCAGATCTGGGTGCACGGGGGATGCTCTTCCCCCAGCACAGCACCCTGGGGATGCTTCCTTCATGCCGGCTGTGCGCTGGCTCCGTGGAAATCCTGCCGTGGTGGTGGGCTGGCTCTGGCTGCGTGCCGGCTCTCCTGTGCCAGACACCCGCCCCGTCCTCCCACACCGCTCCTGCTGGGGCTTTGGCTGAGGTTTGTTACCTCCAGCGAGGTTTTGTGCTCGACACCTCGTTCTGCAGCCGGGAGCTCGGCGCGTGCCTGGGAACCGCTGCGTGGGAAGGGGCCCGCGGGCACAGGGCTGCGTTTTCATCGTTACACGCTGGAGCGCGGTCGCATCGGCACCCCACGCGCTTGCCGCTTTGCTCTGCGCGCAGATGTGCGCGTGCTGCTTCCAGGCGTCGCTGCGCAGAGGCCAGTGGTCCAAGAGCGAGGTGCTGAGGTCAGGAGCAGAGCACAGTTCCCCTGGAGCGTCATGCATGGGCGATGCGGTGCTCCCTGCTGCGCCGCTGCAGCCGGGAGAGGGGCGCGGGGGGGTCAGCCCCTACACCCCGCTCTGGGTTCCCGCAGCAGCTCAACCCCTCCGGCCACAACGCCTGCCCTTGCCGATGCGGCAGCCGGCTCCTCCGTCGCCTTCCTGCCCTCAGTTTCAACCCGCAGGCACCCGCCGGGGTCCTGCCTGGATGTGGATCCCCTGCCAGGAGCATCCCCCTCCCCTCGGGGCACGGCGTCCCCTGCTGTCACCATACCCGTGTTGTCCCCATGGCTGTTGTCCCTGCAACTCCGGGTGCCGGACCCCCTCATGCTCCCCGACAAAGACCCTTCTGTCGGGGATGGAGCAAGGCAGCGTGGGGCTGGGGGGGCCTGGCTGGGATGCATCCCCCCGAATACCAATCAGGAGGGGGAGCAGCTGGGGGGGCTGCGGGGTCTCTGCGAGGCAAGACCCCCCCCCTCACCAGCCGGGAAGGGGAAAGGAGGCCCCGCCACAGCCCCCAGGAACAAAGAATCAGTGTGGCTCGTGACAGCTCTAAGGAAACGCGGGGAAACAAATGTGCCACTAATAAGTGGGGAGGTGACCTCGCAGGAGATGCTGCCAGGCGGGCGGCGAGGGGGCTGCGGCTGCGCCCCGCCATTTCCCTGGCAATTCGCACCCGTGCCCCGGCACCACGCTGGCCCCTCTCCTACCTGCTCCCGGGCTCCTCCTCCAGCCACTGCTCCACGGGAGATCTGCCCCACGCACCCTCAGCCCTGCTTTGGGTGCACGGCTTGGATTTAACTTTCCTAACGTTATTGATGCAAAGGGGTTGGGGGCTGAAGCGAAGTGCTGTTTCCAGCCGCTGCTCTCTACGTGTCATTGTCCCGTGCGGAGCATCGCTGCCCACCTCCCTGTACCAGCGAACGGGAATTTGCAATCCACAGGAAAAAAAAAAAATCAAGGACTGATCTTCCTAAAGCTGGGCAGCAGTCAAATTGCACGGGAGAATTACGTGTTCCAACCCCCCCCATCCCAGCTCATCGCCTGCGTTGTGCCCCATCCACCCCCCCACCCCTGACCACCTTTGTTCCTCTGGAAGAGTTAAAAAAGCACTCCAAGAAGCCGATCCCTTTGTCCATACATTTTGGTAGCGGAATAAAGGCATTTCCTTCTTTCTGTTTTTATGGCTCGGTTAGTAGAAAGGTTCAAAG
>VXAL01008416.1:27837-148058 GCA_013399475.1 Chauna torquata | reverse complement strand
AAAACGCGCGGCCGCGCGTTTTGCTGGGTACGCGCCGGTCTGCGGCAGTGGCTATTGCAGCGAGAGAGCAATTACCACCAGCGCTATTAATTACTAATCACATGGTGCGGTGGGGATGGAATCGGGGCAGTGCAGGCAGGGCAATCTGTGTGGCACGACGCTTATGGAATAAATAGGAGAAAGCAAGCAAGGAGCACGCAGGCAAGCAGCATTCCCAGGGCTCAGCGGTATTTCCATTGCTTGCTCTTGCACCAGAGGCATTTCCTCCTCCCGGCGCTGCCGTCCCGCTCCGGCTCGCTTGCTCTCTTCCCCATGGGCGCAGCGTGTTGCTCATTCCTGCATCCTGCGATTTCACAGCATCCCCACAGCCGGGTGTTAATGAGATTAGACCCAAGCTTTAAGATGTCTCTCTCTATCCTTTGCCATCCAATTACACAGCCCGCATGGTATCTGATTGCCTGCGAGAGGGGAAGACTGTGGCTGGCTGGGACGGGAGGATGCAGCTGGTCTTTCTGGGTATCAGCCCCGCCGTGCCGAGTGGTTTTCTTTCTTTTCTTTCTTTCTTTCATTCATTTTTCCCCCCCCTCTTGGCTTTGAGCTGCTTCGTTTGGCTTTTTCATCGCTTCTCGACGTGGCGGCTGGGCAGAATTTGTTTAAATTAACTGCTTGAATGGCAGCGTTTGTGTGTGTTGGTGGGGGGGAGCTCAGACAGCACCAGAATGGATGAGGGGGATTAAAGGTGCCTAATGGGTTCCAGATGGGCATCCCGGACTGGGAAACAGCCTCACAACCCCGACCTCAGCCGGGGGCCGCAGGCGAGGCGGTCGGGGCTGGGAGCCGGGATGCTGCGACAAGCGGCTGCTCTGAGCTTGGGCCTGTGGGGCCAGGGTGCCCCCGGGCTGCTCGCTGCCTCTCCGTGCCCAGGGCCAGCCTGCAGACCCGCCGGGCACCTTCTGTAGGTCACAGGCTCTGGGCACGCTGAGCTGGGGATAAACGCAGCATGCGAGTCTGGCTTTCAGAGGTGCCTCAGCTCCGTGGTTAGCTGACAAAGCAAGGACAGCCCACCGCGGCAGCACCGCTGAAGCGGCAGTTTCTGCTTGGGAGCCCTGGTTGCGGTGTGAGGAATGGCAATGTTGAGTCTTTCGCACCCCCCGCCTGGGCTCTAGGGGTACCTCGGGGCGCTTGCTCAGTCACCCTGGTTGCAATGCCGGGATGTGAAGAGCATCGGTCACAAAAGAGATCAAGCGTGCGCCAGCCAAAGGCACCGCTAACGGCTGCGGGCTGCTGGGGAGCGGTGTCGCCAGTGGGGACCCCAGGGCCGTGGGCAGGGTCATTGCTTTTGAGCTTTATGTCACTGCTCTCAGCCGTTAACAATCTGCGAGCGTCCCGGCTGCTGGGGATATTGCCCGTGCCGTAGGATGGCTAACAGCGGCGTTAAGCTTCTTAGGGGAGCGGGCTGCAGAGGAGCCCGTCAGGGTTGAGGGGAATGAACCCCAAGCGGTACCTTTTGCCGACACGCCGTCTGCCCCCCGTCCTGGCCCAGGCTTGGCCCCCTGTCCCCCCATCTCTCTTTTCCTTCTACAAATATTGAGAGAATAAATAGCGCAGCCGAGAGGGGACGTTCCCGCGTCTCTCCGCACACAACCGCCTCTCCGGGGAGCCACGCAGGTGGTGACCCCGCATTCCTCAGCCCCGAGGGTTAACCGGAGAGAAAGCAAATATTGGCTTCTCCAGGGGCCTCCCCAGCATGCGCTGCCTCTTGCCTGAGACAAGCGGCTGGCGACGCAGGCAGGTCCCCATCCCCGGCAGGGATGTGCAAACCCAGCTCTTTGCCGGGGTAGCGCGAGGTCCCCGGACCTGGCCTGACCCCGACCAGGAGCTGCGCTGTGCCCGGGGGGACGTGAAGCTCCGTGCGTCAGGCACTTTGCCACGTTGGTGGTGACGGAGGGGCGGCGGGTGCCCGCGGCCGAGCCGTGGTTAGCGGCAGCGCATCCCCGCGACGCCTCCGCCTGGGTAGCAGCCGCTGAGCTGCCTCCAGCGTGACACTGATCCCAGCTACAGTAACGGCACGGGCGGCAATCAGGGAGGAATTAAGGATAATTAATGCCAATCCACATGGAAAATTGCTCTCGTCAAACAAACCTGATATCATTTTTTTGATGAGCTGACAAATTGGGTTGATAAGTAGCGACTGTGCTGACATGATATACCGAGACTTCTGCAAATCATTTTACTCTTGCCTGAAGGATATTGCAATGAAAACATTAATATTCTGCAAAATCAGTGTAGCACCTCTGAGAACGTGATTCACTGGTAGACTTCCCGGAGAAATCGCGGCAGTGGCATTGCTGGCAGGGTGCTGAGGGGCTCCTCTCCCGCCCCGCTGGTGTTCCCCATTCTGTGGTAGCAAATCTGACTTTTGCCAGCCCTCTGGCTGCTCCTTGCCTCCTCTTCCCACGCTGTCCGTGTGTGCAGGCACATGGTGAGCATGGTGTAAGCGATGCAGCTGGGGAAGAAGCCACCCGCACCGTCACGGAGTGGGATGTTGCAGCTCGGTTTGGAAGGAAACGTGTACCAGTAGGTGAAGGGCGCAGGGCTGGTGCTGCCGGCGGGATGCTGGTCTTGCGGAGCGGCTGGGAGCATGCGGAGCGGCTGGAACACCTGCACTGGCAAGCAGCCGCACGCAAGGTCACACATCTGGGAAAAAAAATGTAGGTCACGGCTACGAGATGGGGAATGGCGTCTGGGGATGCAGTTACACCAGAAAGGACTTAGCAACCATCTCGCAGCCCGCTTTGGGACGCGGGCTTCCAGCGCTGCAGCTGAGGGGGTGATGGATGAGCAGAGCAGGGTTGGGGGCTCACCGTTTGGGAGGTCTCTGCTGAATGGTGCCTCTGCCTCAGGGCCCATGGTTTAGAGATATACTGGGAAATTAGAAAGTGCTCAGAGAGGAAGTGCATGATAACTGGGGGCCTGGAAAACCTGCCTTCCAGTGAAAAGAATTAAACCACTCAGCCTATTTAGAGTATGCAAGAGGAGGTTAGGAGGGGATTTGATCACCGTCTCTGCATACCTGCATGGGGAGAAACCTGATTGTAGACACCTCATTAATTTTTTTTTAAAAGGAAGACGAAGAGAAAAAGCATAAAATCATTCAGTAGCTGGAGGCTGAAACCAGACAAATTCAGACTAGAAATAAACTTGGCTTTTTCACCAAGGAGAGCTGTTAACCATTGAACACTCAGCGGGGAAGAGGTGGATGTGATGTCCTACGAAGCTTCAAAGGAGGCTGTGCTGCTTTCCCCAGTGGTCAAAACGGGAAGGGACAGGCTTGGAGCAGGACCCCAGGGAGGGCTCTGCAGGCAGAGGTGTCCCAGTGATCGAATGTCCACTTCCTGGTGATGGATGACACAGGGGCACATGGACTGGGGTGACTTGCCGGCTGGGTGCTTTCAGGCTGGGGTCCCGCTGTAGCTGGGAGCCTGCCTCTGGAGAATTGCCACCCCGGTGTCCCCTGGGGACGTTGTGCGCGGAACGAGGGGTGCAAAGCAGGGGGCTCCCGGCGCATGGGTGCAGCCGCGCCTGTGTGCTTGCAGCCTGCTGACCCCTGATCCCCTGGTTGTAGGAATTTCTTTGCATGCTCTGGGAATCTTTGTGCTACTGTCCTTGCAGCCAGGCTTGGGTTTTGTGCTTTTTTGTTGTTTTTGTTTTTTTTTTGTTTTTTTTTTCCTCCAGCCTCTTCAACAAAGACACCTATTCTCCCCTCGCACCCCGGGGATTTACACAGAAAGCTCACCCTCAACATGGCAAAAGAAAGGCCGGGAGAGGAAGCTCACACAAAATGCGATGTGTGGCTCTTTGTGTCCCCTTTGTAATTCTGCACAATGAACTCTCCCGGCCACCCACCGGACCCAAGGTAGCCCAAGGTGCCCCATCTGGGGCAGGCACCCGCAGCCCCTGCCCCTGGTACGGGAGCTGGGGATGCTCCTCTACGGCAGCCGAGGGCACAGCCTGGTCCTTTGTGCTCAAGAGAGGGGAATTTGGCAGGAAATTTGGCAGAAAACAGCCCCTGCCATGTTCCAGCAGCCTCCCGAGGCTGGGCGCTGGGGGGGTCCTCCCGCCGGGGGCTTCCATCAGCCCGCTCTGATGGCTTTTAACATGCTAATAACCTTCTGCAGGGCAGGAGCAGCTCTGTGTAAAACCCATGTTCAGCCCTCGGTCATGGACATTTGCTCGGAGACACATTGTTAAATATTTATCCTCCCCGCCTGCTCCCCCCCGCAACACGCATTGACAATAGCGATCGCCCCGGCCCCTTCCCCCTTGCCGGGAACATGTGGCTCCCAGACCCTGACAGCTAACGTTATCGTTTGTACCTGTGAATTATTGATGAGGAGTAAGATAGGTCTTGCAGTGCAAAAATAACGAGGGGCAGAGGCTGTTTGCAGCGCTCGCTGCAAAACGGGCAGCCAGACCCCTTCCCCGCTGCGCCCGCCGGCTGACCGGGGCCGGGCTGCCTTTGTGCACGGCAGCCCCTCTCCCCGCGTGGGTCCCGTCCCCTCCCGGTGACCCGCGCCCGCAGCCTCCTGCTGCCTCGGGAGAAGGGGGCAGGCATCGCCCGGCCCCGCAGAGGGGTTTTGCGGGGGAGCCTGCCAGCCGGCGAGGCTCGGGGCGGCTCAGGAGGTCTCCGAGGGTTGGAGGAGGGAGAGCAGTGCTCGGCTTTGTGGCCACCGATGCGCGCTGTCCCTGTGCCCTAATCCGTCCCTGGATAAAGGGGGATGAGGCTGCTGATCCCCCGCAAAGCAGCGGTGTGGGCTGTAGCCCCAGAAGGAATTCTGCACCGGCTCAGGGCTGGGAGCTCGGCGTAGCCATCCCCGAGCTGCGGAGGGGAGAGTTCGTCCTGGAGAGTGCTCGGCCAGCCCTGCTGCATCTGGGCTTCGGCTGCCACGTGCGAGGCTCTGGGGTGCTGCTCGGGGGGCAGCAGGTGGCCCGGGGGGGGGTCTCGTCGTCGCTGGTGTGGGTAGGCAGATTAAAATCGGGGTGCCTTTCTAAGGCAGCGCAAAGCCCAGCTTTGGTGCACTTAGACCCTCAGTCCCACCGTGTTCAGCAGGGGAGCCAGGGCATTAGCGCGCGGAGCCTGGCCCGGTTTGGGGCTGCAGATCTGCATCCCTGGGTTGGGTCACCGCGCGTCGGGGTGCCAGGGACCTGCACCCACCCTGGGGACAGCGGGGCCCGGGGGCGAGCCCAGGGGACTGTGCCAGGGGAGGGGTGCATGGTGCTCGGGGTGGGGAGCTGAAGCTGCTCTGTGTCGGCTCCGAAGGCTGCAGCGGTTATGCCTGGGAGGCAGGGGGGACCTGAGGACAGTACCTGGCCCCCATCCGTGCTGCCCGTGCACCCCCGTGCCCCCCGCTCAGCTGCACGATGTTGCTTTCTGCAGGGCGCTCCTTGGGTTGATGTGGCCAGGGAAGCATTGCTGGGCGAGGAGCATTGCACGGGTCTTTCTACCGGCCCCAAAAGATGGGCTGGGCTCCTGGAGGAGCCATGTGCCCCCTGCAGCTCTCTCGGGCGCTGCTCTTCCAGGTGTGTTTGTGCAAGGATGGGCATGGGGCTCTGGACAGGGGTTAAAAGTAAACTGCTGGGGTGAAGGTTTGAAAGTGAGAACTGAGGAGTGGGTGTGTGGGCACGGTGCAGCGGGTGATGTTCTGCAGTGCGTGTCCTGCAGCGTGTGCGACCACGGCAGGAGATGCTCCCAGCCTGGTGTGACTGCATGGGACCACTGAGAGCACCTGGACTGGAGGATGCTCCAGCGTCAGGCAGAGACCCCAGCGAGGGTACTGGGGGGCACTGCCCCATCACAAGCTGGCTCTGAGCTACGCTTCTGGTTGCAGACTCAGCTTTTGGGGTAGGAGACCCCTCCCCAGAGGCATGCCCGGTACAAGCAGGGGTGCTGCTGGGAGCTGCAGCGGGGAAGGGGTGAGTGCAGCCCAGTGGTGACTGATGCCGGCATTAAAGCGGTGGGAGCACGAGCAGTCGCCTCTCCCGCTGCCTCTCCTGCTCCCTGCCTTGCCTCCAGTGCGCAGCAAAGGCAGGCCAAGCCCCTCAGATACTAATTTTGAAGTGCAAATTTTAAATGCCCAACAAGTTCGCAGGCAATTACTCAGTGCTGTTCCCTGCCTCCGCTCCCGGCCCTTTCTCTTGCAAACCTCCTGCTTTCTGCTTTGGTTTTAGGGCAATAGTCTGGCACTGGAGCAGCTACGAGCCGTGCTGGGCTGCGTTGTGCTGCCCGCAGCTCCTGTGTGCAGGAGGGGGGATGCTGTGGGGCTGCAGCATGCCCCCCAGCTCCCTCTCAGTGCTGTGCTCTCCAAGCGAGCAGGGGTTGCGTGGGAGGACGAGACCAAACCCAGCCGTTTTCTGACCAGGCTGGACCTCCAGGTGCCCAGCAGGGTGGCTGGGGCACTGTGGGATGCTCATGTGTGAGGCTGGGGCCGTGCAGGGTCTGGCCCCATCCCTGCATGCCACGCGAGGCAGAGGTGTGCGGCGTGTGTGAACTGGGCTTCACACGCCATCAAATGCGCTGCGGTTGGGTGGAAATTGCCTCTCCGAGCAACTGAGCAGCTGCCCACTATCTCCACACGCCCGCCTGTGGCAGCTGGATGGGCCGATAATGTGTAAAAGCACCCGTTCCCCTCCGAGCCGAGGTGTCCGGGATCTCAGCTGCACACTCGCAGACGATTTGCATTAACGCTTGCTTAACTAACTCGGGGCCCTCTTGCATCCCCACTGCCTTTGCTGCTGTGATCGCAGCACCTCATAGGGGCTCAGAGTTTCTGGGCTGCAGCCTTTGTGCTCCGTGGATCCCAAACCCTAATAAAAAGCTCTGCCAGAAGAATGGGCCCTTCTACCAATTTACATGAAACGATGTCCCGGATTTCTTCCCAGCCGGGAAGGCGCATTGTTCGCTGGCAGGATTTCGGTGGTGGAGCCGGCTAATTCGCAGTATTTTACATACCTAATATGTTGTCAGAAATGCTTTTAAATCCCTATAATATTTAATTAGGAGACAGCTTTCGGCGTATTAGGCGGGAATGGGGCTGTCTAATTAGTTACTGGCGATTTCATACCCAGGAAAGTAATTACGTTAGGTAAAAGCTGGAGGCAAGCTCCCACGTAGGCACCAGTCCCGTCTGGGAGCTGCTCCGGGGCTCAGCGGGGTTCCCGGGGCTGCTGCGGGCGAGGTGCCTTCGGGGACAGGCAAAGCTCTGCAATGTGCCAGGATCAGGCTGTGCCTGGCTGCGGCTTGGGGCTGCTGCTGCCTCCCGCCGGGCTCTCACACCTTCTTGAGACATGCTTGTCTCCAAAACCTGGTATTTTTAATCTTGGAATCTGACAAAATATGAATCATCCAAGAGATGTAGGAGCGGGCAGAGTCCTTGGCAGACTGGGGTGTATTTTTAGCCTGCACGTGTTGGAATTTGACTGTTTCTTAGGAAAAAAAGAGGTTTTCAGCTCTGAGCACCCAGCTCTGGTCCCATGGGGAGCTCTGGTACTGGCTCCACGTTGCATTGCCCAGCTTGAAAATAAAGGGGGTGCGACCCCTGCCCCGTGCCCCCCTCCAGGAGCTTGGGGGTGCTGGAATGGACCATGCGTGTAACCAAGACCTGGCTGCTTTCCCTGTTGCTGGCCTGGGCAAGCAGCCGTGGCTTGGGGTAGCACCATGCGGGGAGGGTGCCCCCGTCCCAAGGCTGCACGGAGACGGTTCCCATGTGCCTGAGCGCTGCCTGGTGTGCATCCCATGGTGCCAGCCCCACAGCCTGCCACCGATGCCCCCCACCTCCCACTGCCGGGGGCTGCTCTCCGCTCGGCAGCCTGCCCAGAAGTGCCTGCGTGGGCATCCTCCCTTTGCAGGGTGTGCGGCCAGGACCCCGCCGCTCGGGAACTTCATCCCTGCTTTACTCCTGGTGGTTGGAAGCTGGGGAGCCGATAATGATGCAGGAGTGTTAATGTCAGCAGGAAACCAGCTTCAATCAGAACTGTTAAAAATAAACCCGCCAGGCCTGCCCTGTCAGGGGTAATCAGGCTCGGCACCTCCTCTCCCCGGGTCCTAGAGCGTGCGTGGCCGTGGACAGCGAGCCGCCACCGTGCTAAGGAGACCGGAGCCACCGCGCTGGAGGCTGATGGCAACACCTGCACACACAGCCCGGGCCAGCGGCACACGCGGGGCTGGGAGGAGTGATGCAGCCCCGCGAGCACACCTCTCTGGTGCGAGGTCCCGTCCTGTCCCCTCTCCCTGGGTGCACCCTGGTCCCCTCCTCTCAGCAGGAATCTGCATTGCAATCCCTGCTTGTGCTCGAGCTGTTTTAAATGCAGCGAGATGTGTAACGTGGGAGAGATGGGCATGGAGGGGAACTGGTTGTAGCGTGCATGCTTTTTCTTTGGGATCCCCTCCGAGCTGCAGCTCTGGCATAGCGCAGGCGATGGCAGTGAGATGTTCAGCCTTTGTGAAGATGTCCGCAATTGTAGCGACCTCCTGGGGAATGCACAGCCTCCACTTGTCAGCTTGCTGTGGGGCTGTCGGAGGAAACTGGATGCATGGATAACCCGGACCCCGGCCATTCAGGCACATCTGCAAGGTTGTGCCCCACCTTCGAGCCAGATGCGGGCTCTTGGGGTGCCCGGACCTGAAACAAAATGCGTTTGGAGCAGAGACAGGACATGCATTGCTAACCTCAAAGCTACTTAACCCTCTGGCAGCTTACAGAGAGACAGGGGCTGCTCCGTTGCTTTGAGGCTGGTGGTCTGTGCGAGCCCCCCAGGCACCCGTGGGCTCCGTGCCGGGGGCTCTGTGCCTTGCAGGAGGGTGCTGCGGCCGGGCTCTCTGCCGCTGCGAGGCTCCCCGTGTGGGGATGAGGGGAAAGGCGCGGGGAGCACCCAGGCACGCTTCTGGCAACTCGTTCATTTTCCTAAAACAAGGAGGAGGGGTTGAACGCGCGAGGTTCGTGGGTGGGAGTGTTTGATGGCCGGAGGGATGCAGCTGCAGTGGCTGGAGCAGGCAGAGGCTTCCCTGCGCTCACAGTGTTTCTGTGCCAAGCACTTTGTGGAGAGCTCCATGGGAGCCAGCACGGCTCCTGTCCCTGTCCCCTCTGGCACAGCCACCAGCAGGTGCTGCTCTCCCAGACCCTCTCAGGAGCGGTGCCACGGGGGTGAGGGCATATCCTTTCCCCTCGGACCCTCTCCTATCAGGGCTGTTTCCTCCCAGCGCTGTGTAAAATCTTTTTCCAGCTGCTGGGCTGGATCTGAGCTGTCCCGCTGCCTCCACCCTGCAGACACGTCCCCTGACTGCCAACTCAGACCTGGTTGGTGCTCACCAAACCTGCTGCTGCCCATCTCGCAGCACGGCTCACGCACCCCACCGTGCGTCTTCCACCCTGCATCCCACCACAGGCTCTGTGGTTGCTCCCAGGTGCTTTCGGGAAGCCAGGCTCTGAGATGCAGCCTCTGTTGGGGCGAGACTCTGGCCTGTCTTAGTGCCAGGGCTGAGCGTGAGGAGCCTGAAGGACGCCTGGTCCTGCCAGGGCATCTCACCGAATAACTCCAGCTGGGGCTTGTGGCGTTCAGCATCGGTTTCAGAGCACCCTCCAGGCCAGAGGGAGTGTGCTTCAGCCCGTCCCAGAGCTGGGAGCAGGGTTTGGAGCTGCCGTCCCAGGAGCACTGCGAGGTGCGGCCCCAGCACAGGTGAGCCCCTGGGCAGCATCGCACCTCGCCTGGCCAGGCCGGGACAGCCGGGACGCGATTCTCAGCTTGGCTCAGCCTCATTCGCACCTTGGAGGAATCCAGGAGGGCCGGCAGGGCTGGCTTCACACTTATTAGCAATTAAAAGCCTCAGAGGCTGGGAGTCAATTAGCTCTGAGCTCAGCAAACCTCGGGACAAGCCTGCTAATGAGAGGTGCAGCCAGCTCCTCACAGGGCTGGGGCTGGCTCGGCGGAGAGCTGTTTGCTTTTTTCATTTACACCTTGGAGGAGTGCTGTTGCATGGAGTTGGGGTGTCTTTGCTGGCGTGAGCTGCCAGGCAGGGAGCGCGCACTGTGTGCTGGAGGGTGCAGGGCTTCCCAGCACGCAGGGCTGGAGCCCAGCGGGGTCCAGCTGGCCTCGGTGTGCGAGGTTGTGATGGGGTGAGGAGAGACTGGCCCTGTGCTAGCCGTCGCAGGGCTGTGCGGATGCTTCAGCTGCTGCCTGAGCCCTTCTTTGCACTGATGGAGGTCACGCTGTGCACGCTGCCACTGCCCGCTCGCTCGGAGGCAGAGCCGCAGTGGGCAATGCAAACGTGAAATGCGGTGCTCTGGGGGGGCAGGCGGCAGGGAAAAGGGCAGCGTGGGAGCTGGAAAGAAAACACACCTTCTTGGAGGGTTTTGCGGGGGTTCCCTGCTTCTAGAGGGCAAGACAGAAGCAAAAACACAGAAGGAGGGAGGAGAGCGAGCATGCAGGGTGGAGGGGACTTGGCGATGGTGAAAAGCGGGGATGGACAGTCCTCATCCATCCGTCTGCTGGAGCCCGGGCAGAAGCGTCAGCCACGCAGCAGGTCCCTCTGCAGGCAGCGGCTGCCCCGGGGGAGCTGCAGGCACCCCGAGCACCCCGCTCTGCCCCACTGTGGGCGCTGCCGCTCCCTCGAGCCGCTGTTGCATGCCGGGGAGCGGGTGGCGATGCCTCGGCCTCGCGTCCGCTCCCCTTCCCGCAGATAACGAGGTTGCTGGAACAAAGGGACAGCATGGGGAGGGGGCGGTGACAGGCACGCGGGGTTTGCAGCTTGTTATTTCACTTCTGTTTCCATTAAAGCTGCTGCTTTCAACTTGTTTCCATCTCTGAAGAGGCTCCAGGGTGGGTGGCAGATGCTTTATTCCCTCTCCGCCTCCCTCCCACCCTCCCCTCTTTTCCTTGGCCAGCTCCTCTTGTTACCATAATATCCTCCCTCCCCGCCGAGCAGAGCCCCGCGGCTCTGGATGTGCCGCGCAGCCCACGCCGCGCCGCATCCCGGCAAAGCCCGGGTCGTGCAAACACCGCGGTCGTTGCGCGTCTCCGCGCCAAGGCTCAGCTGCACGCGGGGCTGCTGGTGTCACCCGCGGCGTGCACCTTGTGCCCGCACCGTTTGCCACAGACACGGTGTCGGCACCGGGAGGCACCAGCCGGTGTCTGTCACCGGTGCTCCGGCAAGGACAGCGGCCCGGGTCACGCCACAGGTCATCTGTGTCCCTTTGAAGCGTCTGAGATTTATACGTGCACTAAAATGTTTTGCTCAATCAGCACCGCAGCGCTGGGGCTGGGCTTCTTTTCACTAGCTGTTGCCGTGAGCATATGTTGCATCTTGCACATGCTCTGCTCGGCTGTCCAAGCATCAGACCTCTCCAGCTTCGCTGTGCTGTGAAGCATCTGTGTCTTTGGGAGGGCAGGGAGTGGAGCCCGGGTCAGCGCGGCACGCTGTGAAGCCTGTCAGGGCAGCAGAGCGGTGGGAGCTTTGCTCCCCGGTCTGCAGCGTGCACCTTCACTCCGTGCCGCCTGTAAATGGTGGACAGGCAGAATTTCTTGAGCAGGCTCCTGTAGCTTAGGCGTGTGGTTTGAGACGCTCAGCATGACATCGTGATGTTTAGCAATGCATTGCCTTGCTCCAGCAAAGGATTGTTTTGTCCTTATGTATGTGGGCCTTATATGTACGCCTCCGGGGGCAGCAGGACCGGGTCTGGGCCCCGTGTTGGGGTGCAGGGATCACCCCACAGGTGATGGAGGTGACAGGGGTGGCTCTGCCATCCCCACTCCGTGCGCCCTGTCCCCTGCGCCCATCCAGGCTGCACGGGTCGGGAGGCAGTCTCTTTGGCTGCAGGTCACGGTCTCCCCAGTGCACTGCGGGCTGCGGCACCGGGAGCCAGGAGGATAATGAGATCTTAATAGTCCAATTATATCCCATCGATTTACTCAGCACGTAATTGTTGGCGGCTGGGGCCGCCTGATGAAGCGCTCGCTCCGGCTGCCAGCGGGGCCGGCTCGCAGGAGGCGGGGAGGGCTGTGCCGCGCCGCGGAGGCTGGATGCTCCTCGCAGCAGCCAGCTGCTCACCCTTGAGCCGCCGCTGAAGCAGCCCCTGGGACCCCAGGAGGGGCAGGCGCAGGCAGAGATTGGAGCGGGAACCCTGCTGTGGCTGGGCGGGGGGTGCCAGCATCAGGGTGACCCCAGGTTCACATCCCCCACGCTGCTCAGAAGAGCATCTGGTGGCCGTGGCACATGCTGCAGGTCCCTCGAAGGGAGGGTGATGGGGGAAGCAGTGCCCGGCCGGTGACGGTCCCCCAGCCGAGCGGGGGCCGTGCCTGGTGGACCAGCTGGGTCCCCTCGCAGCAGGAGCAGCTCCCGAGCGCCCACCTGCAGGCACCCCTCGCCGCAGCACGGCGCGGCAGGTGCACCGCCGTGCTGTTCTGCTCTTCGTTTCCATCTCGCCCTGGTTGTTGCCGGGAGTCCCGCAGACTAATGACGTCTCATTTGGAGGTGTCATCCCTGGTGACTGTGCCTGTCCTCCCTCATCTTGGTGTGAAAAGCAGCAAATAATGTTCCTTTGTGCCTCGCTGTGCTGCTTTGGACCCTGTCCCATCCCCTCTGCTTGCTGTTGTGGATGAGCCTCGGGTCCTTCCCTCCCCTCCTCTGTCCAGGGGGTGCCCAGACCCTGCTCCGTCCCCTTTCTCCTTGCTGTTCTGCACTGTGTCATGCTCCTGTGGACAAAGAGGGCCAGACTGGTGCCCTGCTCCCCAGGGGGAGACCCAGCTCCCCAGGGTGACACTGCGGGCTTATGCAGGGTGAATTTGTGCCAGTGTCTGTGTTTTTGCCTTCCTTTCCTTTCTCAGCTGTCCCTAACACGCACTTTGTCTTTATGGCCCCTGCCAGGTGACGTTTCCAGAGACCCCACAATCACTTTCCTGCATGGCAGGGGCTCGCATTGAGCCCTCCACGCTGCGGTCAGGCTGTTAGCACCGATGCCACAGGCTTCTCCATCCCACACGCAGCGGGTGGCAGGCGGCAGCAGGCAGCGCACAGGCTCCCGGTGACCTCGGGGGTGACACTTTGAGGCAGGGATGGCGCAGGCGGGAGGTCTGCCCAGTCCCCCTCGGCCAGCGTGGAGCCGTGCCGGCAGCTGGGCTGGCGGAGCCCATTAAAAATCAAACAGCCTGCGTTATGCTCACACTGCGGGAGCGTGAACCTGAGATGGGGCCGTGGGTAGGTGACACGGTGGGCAAAACCCTTGTCCTTGCATCAGAACATCTGTCCCCTGCAGCAGCTCCCCGGGGGGGCCGGGATGCCCCTCCTCGGGCACTGCATCCTCGCAGCATCTCAGGCTTGCTACTCCCTCGAGCAAATTGTGTGGCAGGGGCGTGCTCTGTCTGTCCCTCTGCCCTGGGACAAACAGCACATGTGGGGACAGTGGGCTGCTTAATAGTGCGGGGTCCTTGCTGAAGGTCCCTCGCAGGACCTGTGCCCTGGGGAGCACACAGCCTCCTCCGGCGAGGTCTCATCCAGCACAGCAGCCCCAAGGCACGTCTGGGGTGCAGGGAGCATCTCTCCCAGAACAAAAAGCTGATGTTTGCTGTCAGTTTGTTGCCCAGGGCTGAGTGGCTTCAGCTGTGAGGGCATTTGCCGTGTCTCCTCTTGAGCACCCTGACCTGGCCGAGGATTGCTGCTGTAGGGCTGGTGCCTGCAGCGACTGATCCCTGGGCTGGGAGCTGTTGTGCACTTCCCATTCACCTTTCATCATGGGAACAGGAGCCTGGCAGCAGCTAAAGGGTCTTTGATCTACCCGAGTGAGCAGGACCGGGACACCATGGGATGCTGATGAGTTTCCATCGGGGAGGCCTGGGAGGAAACAAGTTAATGAGGAGAGCAATCCTCTTTGCTTCAGGCAGCACAGAGGGTCTGGCAGGGGGATGCCCCTAGACCCTGACCCCGCTGCCGGAGCTTGTGCTGGGCACGCAGGAGGATGCTGCACGGGGCTGGGCAGCGGTCCCTCGGTGGGGACCCCCCCAGCACTTACCCAGCTCACCCCGGCGGATGCTACCAAGCAGAGCTGCTGGGCGCGGGGAGCCGCGGCATGGGGAGCTCTGTGCCGGAGGCTGCCAGGCCCCTCTAGCACGCTTGGCAGGCGGCGGGGGGCTCGGAGGACGCGGGTCCGGCGCCGCTAGGAAGCGATTACCTCCCCGCTGCGTCCGGCCCTAATCCCCTCACAGTGCGCGGGGAGCCAGCTCTCCAAACAAGGCTCAATCAAGTTAAAGTGTGAAGTCAGGATTAGCCGGGAGAATGGGAGCATGGTAACAGCCCCGGCCTCCCCGCCTGGCCGCTGCAGCTCCCTCCCACCCGCCGGGCTCCCGCGGTGGAGATTAAGGCTGCCCGGGTTTGTTCGCTTGAGTGGGCTCCCCACTGGGAAGCGGTGTTGAACAGTTTTGTTCGGGCGTCCCGCTAAGCGCCGGGCAGGGCGGCCCGCTGGGGGGTTGGCTCCCGCCACCGAGCCCCTGCCAGCCCCGAGGGGGCCGTGCCCCCCGCCTGGCACCGTGCCGGGGCTCCCGGCTCATCCCCTGTGCCCTACTGCAAGGGCACCTCCTGATCCGCAGCACAGCGTTGTATCGCACCGACCGGCACCGTGCACGCAGTGGGGCAGCGTTATCCCCCTCCGCGTTTTGGGGGATGAGATCTGAGCAGGCAAGTCTCCAAAATCCCAACCTGCCGCATCAAGTGCTCAAACACCGCCGTCCCACACGCTGCCCCGGCAGCGCCTGGCCTAGAAGGAGCTGCATGGATGGAGCCCGGCCGTAAGGCGTCCAGGAGACGTGGAAGGGAAACATGCGCCCTCCTCCCCATCTCGCAGCCGTGGGCTGGGGACGGCAGCTGCTAATTAGCAGGCATCTGCTGGGCCAGAAACCCCTCCAGGAGGTGAGAGTGGGGACAGAAGGTGTCTGCGATGGGTCTGGGCCAGGAAAGGGTGGAAATGTTCCTGGGGGGCAAGCGGGAGCCCTGTTTTGCAGACAGGCTGCGGAGAGCCTGAGCCAGACCTTGCCCGCTGGGTGTAGGAGGTACGAGCTTCCCAGTTCGGGCGAGCGCGTGTCTGCAGCCCCCCCGGTAGGGTCTGCCCAGCGTGTGGGCAGCGCAGGCGTCCGGCTCTGTCCTCTGGCACTCGCAAGGGGGAGGCTGCACAGTCCCCGCAGCCTGGTCACCCCTCCTCATCCTCCTTCTTTGCACCCCCAGAACTATAGGAGCCCTCTGCACCCTCACCGTGCAGGGAGCTGCACGGTCCCTGTGGCAAGGGGACGGAGGAGCTGTGGACAGGTCAACTGCTTGTCCGTCTCCTGGATTCGGTAACCAGGAGTTCCTGAACTTGAGGCTTTAGAAAAATACCTAGAAGTGAAACCAGAAAGGACAGACAGGGTGTTTGGAGGGGTGTGAGGTGGCACTGGCACAGCCACCGAGGGTGCCAAAAGCCGTGTGGCGGAGCGAGGAGGAGCCGTGCCATCTGCTGTTTCCTCGGCGCCAAAGTGTAAAGCAAACATAGCTGGGAGCGACGAAACACCAGGAGGGAAGGGGCCGTGCCTTGTTCTAACGCCGGGGACTGAGGATCCCGCAGGCAAAGCATGTGTTTGTCCTGTTGTCGTCAGCTGTGTAACTGTGCCGGCAATGTAAGCCCGGCACGGGGGCCTTGCTGAAACCCTCGCATCCAGCGTCTGTCCCTCTTGGCTTCAGCACCCCGAACGGCAGCACTTCATCGGTGCCTGTCACAAAAAACTGTGAAGAGGAGAAGCCTCGCAAAGTAAGTTGCAACCTTCTCGCCGCGTTTCCCTCGCAAGCTGTAAGTGAGCAGCTTGCAGGCAGACGCCTGGATTCGCTCCCCGGGCGCGCTGGGAGTCCCATGTGCTGCGATGGAGAAACATGAGCAAGGTTTCCCTGGGGGAGCCAAACGAGCTGCAATGCTGGGGCTGGAGGAGCCCCGAGGCGTGCTGTGTGCTCCCGTCAGCATCGCTGTGCTCGCCCCCGCTGGGACCGGTTTAATGGTGGAGGACAGGCAGCCACAAAAAAGGGTGCAGTGCACTGAGTGCATTGCAAGGGGAGCGGTGAGCTTAATCTGGGGGGTTCCCAGAGGGTTTTCTCTCTAGGGGATTCCTTCTCCAAGCAACCACACTCAAACTTGGGGTCGCTTTTTTGGGGAAAAGGGATTTGGGGTGATGCTGCCTTCTTTGCAGGGTGCCCTGCTGGGAGGTGACCCCCGTCCCCACGGGGCTCGGAGCGGCGCTGGGCATGGCTGGGGCAGCCCAGGCAGAGCAGGACCCAGGCCAGGGCTGGGGCTGGGCAGTGCAACCTGGTTCTTGCAAAACTGCGCCTGCCAGCCGAGCCCTATCTGGGATTCACCCAGCAGAGCCTGCATCGCCCTTCCTCGGTCCCACAGAGGTGCTTTCCTGGCAGCTGGGGCTCCCCAGGGGCCGGTGCCCTGGCAGCCTGGCATGCCGTGCAGGGGGAAGGCGGCTGTGCATCGCTCTGGCCCCGTGTCACAGCTGCGGGGTGGCCAGGCATCCCACTAGATGAGCCAGTTTGCCTTGGGTTCTCCTCTTCTTGCATCAGTGCAAATGATGCTGGTGCTTCCCTCTGGGAACATTTCTCTGCCGTGGCAGTGATGCTTTCGGCTGGGGTGAAACCCCAGCTTGGAGACTTCCAGGTGTTTTGCAAGCAGCCTGTGGGCCATGCCGGGCACATTTTCTCAAGACAGTAGGGGCACGGGGAAGAGTGTGGATGCTGTTCCTCCTTCCTGACCCGGCCCAACTACCCTGGGATGTCAAGGCCGAGCAGGGGATGGGCTCTGTTACACTGAGACAGGGCTGGGGAGCATTGAGTGGGAGGTGCTGGCATCCAGGGATGCCCCAAACCATCTCTCAGGGATAGGATGGGGGTGTCTGCATGGCCCATGTGATACTGGGGCAGCCCAGGGGGTGCTTCATCCGGACAGGACACCCTGGTCCTGCTCCTCGCTCTGCTGTGGGATTCCTGCACAGGACGAATGCTGTGTCGTGCCTCAGTTTTCCTGTTCCGGGAGCGAGCTGGGCACTCGGCCTCCTGCCCCAAGGGAGGCTGGAGCGGGGCTCTGCGGGCGTGCGGCAGGGGACAGGCAGTGTGGGTGCCAGCTGAGCTCGGAGGAGCTCCTGGGCCCCGCTGCAGACAGGACAGTGGCACGTGGCACAAAAATACATGCCAATGGTCTGCAGTGGCCAGGGACCCTGAGGTCAGGGTGGGCTGAGCCAGTCCCCCCAGAGCCCACTTTGCAGTGAGATTTTTGGCCGTCGTGGTTGTTAAAAGCCAGCCTGGGTGCGGGCAGGGCATCTGACCCTCTGGTGCACAGAGCCGGAGCTGGCCAGGCTCACCCCGGCAATGCAGAGCGGGCGATTACATGGACAGCGATAAATTAACGACCTGATTATTTGTGCCCTCTAAAGCGCGGGGCAGGCTCCATGGGAATGGCTGCTGGAGCCACTGAGTGTAATTACCAGTTAATCAGCGGGGACCTGTAATTAGAGCAGTCACAGGGTATTTAAGTACTGCTGGTTTTCCCAGAGCTGTGCCCTGCTGCTCCGCTCTTCGGGGCCAGGGGACACCGGTGCCAGGGAGCCCCAGCCACATGGAGCCACCCAGGATGGAGCCGGTGTCACCTCGTCATGGCCAGCGGGGCAGTGGCTACAGGTCCCTGGGGGCCAAATTACGGTTTTGCAGAGCCCCTTGGGCATCGCTGAATGCCGTGCCCCTGCCTGGGGACACACTGGTCCCACGGAGCATCGTGTCTTGCAGGCATCACTCATTTTCCTTCCTGCCTCTTTCTCCTGCAGGGACCTGAGCGAGAACTTCATCCAGGCCATCCCCAGGAAAGCTTTCCGTGGGGCCACCGACCTCAAGAACCTGTGAGTGCTGGCAGGGATGGGCACGGGCTGGCACGGAGGAGTTTGGGGTCGGGTTGGTGGCAGGTGGCACGGGGAGCCAGCCCGTGGCTCTGCGCCTGCGCTGTCCCAGCAGTGCTCCTGCTGCTTTCTCCTGTAGGCAGCTGGACAAGAACCAGATCAGCTGCATCGAGGACGGTGCTTTCCGTGCCCTGCGGGGACTGGAGGTCCTGTAAGTGACATCCAGCTGGAGTACCTAGCCCCCATGCCCTCCCTCACCTCTCCATCCATCCACCTGAAATTGGGGAGTGGATGGGTACTGTTGCTCCCAGGGGTTTGGAGCCGCCTGGACCATCACACGCTCCCGTTTACGACCTGACTGCCCTGACCTGCCTCCCTCTACCCTGCAGGACCCTGAACAACAACAACATCACTTCCATCCCCGTGTCCAGCTTCAACCACATGCCCAAGCTGCGGACCTTGTGAGTGTGGGGGCTGATGGGGTGGGAGGGGATGGAGGGAACACCCCTGCTATCCCCCAAGTGCTGCCAAACGAGGTGGCCTTGGCAACCTGTGAAGATGCTCTGAGGTTCCCCACAGCCCCTTCTGCAGCGCAGCATGGCCCCTTCTGCCTCCGCTGCTCACTCCCTGTGCCAGCAGCCTTTGGGACGGGGATGGGGGAACAGGGGCAGCCGGAGCTCGGGGCGGCGGGCAGGAGCCGTCCCGCGGCCGCTGACCGCCCCGTCCGCCCGCAGCCGCCTGCACTCCAACCACCTCTTCTGCGACTGCCACTTGGCCTGGCTGTCGCAGTGGCTCCGCCAGCGCCCCACCATCGGGCTCTTCACCCAGTGCGCGGCTCCAGCCCAGCTCCGCGGCCTCAACGTGGCCGAGATCCAGAAGAACGAGTTCAGCTGCTCCGGTGAGGGGATGGGGGAGGCGGCGGGTGCCGGGGCAGGGGCACGGGTCGGGGGACAAAGTCTGTCCCATCGATTCAGCCCACCTCCTCTGCCTGGGCTCAGATGCACGCCGTGGGCTCCAGCCCTGGTGTGGGGACAGCGTGGGGACAACACCGCCCTGTCGCTGTGATGAGGGGCTCGTCGGCCCCTGCCCTCGGAGCTGCGTGCCTTTTGTGTGGGACTGGGGCACAGCGGGACCATGTGCGCCCGTAGCTCTGTGCCACCAGCTGTCCCAGCCAGCCCAGCTGCCACCAGGGTCCCTTCCCAGGGGTGGTGCCATCCACCCTCCTGGCCCAGCTCTTTGCAATCGCCATGCTGGCTGCTTCCCCGGCAGGACAAATGGACGTGGCACGTGCCCAGCTCTGCAGCTTGTCCTCTGGCTCCTGCCCAGCCATGTGCACTTGCAGCAACGGCATCGTGGACTGTCGGGGCAAGGGGCTGACGGCCATCCCCGCCAACCTGCCCGAGACCATGACGGAGATGTGAGTATGGGACCGTGTTGGCAGGGACCCTGCAGTCACCACCAGCACTGGGTGGCTCGAGGCGAGGGGGACGTGGGGACAAGTCCTGGGGCTCAGCCATCCTGCATCCTACAGGGCAGCGGGCCTTGCCCTTCTCTCACACTGCCCAGGTTTAGCCCTGGATTTTGCTGCATTAAAAATGTAAATAGAGAAATAATCTCCTTAGGGCAATCCAATTATGGCGCAAAGCCCCCGTTGGGACGCGAGGCAGCCGCACCCCCAGACCCAGGCTGCTGGGGGGAGGAGGTGCTGCCCCAGCCCCCAGGGCTGCCTCTGCCTACTGGGCCCCCTGCCAGTGCGGTCCCCCCCATGCCACCCTCCCTGGTGCAGAAAGCCCCGACCACAAGCGGCAAGGTGTCCCTGGGGTGAATGGCGCTGCTCCGGTGGGGTAATTTAGTGCAAGCCTGGGGTCTTGCAGCCCCCCCCGAGCCTTTCCGTAGGGTGCTGGGACTCAGCCAGCCCCACAGCCCTCACCTCTCCCCCTTCTCTTTGCAGACGCCTGGAGCTCAACGGCATCAAGTCCATCCCCCCTGGTGCCTTCTCCCCCTACAAGAAGCTGCGACGGATGTAAGCGCGCACCCCAACTGGCCCACCCTGACCCCAGCACCCCGAACCCCACAGGCCACTGCCGTGAGGACCCCAATGGGAGGACAGGGGCACGGGGCAAGAAGAAAAGGGGGTCAGGCCACCTTCTCCTTTTGGGTTTCAGAGACCTGAGCAACAACCAGATCTCAGAGATTGCCCCTGATGCCTTCCAGGGGCTGCGCTCGCTGAACTCGCTGTGAGTGCCTGCACGGGGGACCTTGTGCCCCAGGGTGGAGGTGGCACCTGCTGGGTGCTGCCCCGCGCCGCTCCCAGCTGTCCCCCTCATGCCATCCCTTCTCCCCAGGGTGCTGTATGGCAACAAGATCACGGACCTCCCCAAGGGCGTCTTTGGAGGACTTTTTGCCCTGCAGCTGCTGTAAGGCTCCGGTGGGATGCTCTGCGGGGACCCCAGGGCCGTCAGTGCCACGGCTGTGGCGTGGCAGAGGGGCGCAGGGTTTGCTGCATCCCCTGGCCTCACCTCCTGCCCTCCCTGCCAGGCTCCTCAACGCCAACAAGATCAACTGCGTGCGGGCGGACGCCTTCCAGGACCTGCAGAACCTCTCGCTGCTCTCGCTCTATGACAACAAGATCCAGAGCCTGGCCAAGGGCACCTTCACCTCCCTGCGGGCCATCCAGACCCTGTGAGTGCCTGTGCAGCTGTGGGGAAGCATCCTGGGGGATGCTGCAACGGGGTCCTGGCGCGGTGGCAGCAGGTCTCCGCGGTGGCTGCCGGTCACCCGCTGCCCTCGGTGCAGGCACCTGGCCCAGAACCCCTTCGTCTGCGACTGCAACCTCAAGTGGCTGGCGGATTTCCTGCGTGCCAACCCCATCGAGACCAGCGGTGCCCGCTGCGCCAGCCCCCGGCGCCTGGCCAACAAGCGCATCGGCCAGATCAAGAGCAAGAAGTTCCGCTGCTCGGGTGAGAGCCGTCCTTGTCCCCTCCACGGGCTGCGACCGCATCCCCCCCGTTCCCTGCCGTGTACTCAGTGGTGCTGATGTGCTTTTTCCTTCTGCAGCCAAAGAGCAGTATTTCATCCCAGGTAAGAGGGAGAGCCACCCGAGAGTGAGTGTGTGTCTGTGTGTGTGTGGTGCCAGGCTGCCTGCAGTGGTGCTCGTGGAAGACCCTGAGGTCTGGCCCTGCATCTCCCATATTTTCTGGTTACTGAGTTCCTGGGTGCTGCGGTAACAAAAGCACTGGGTACTGGCATGGATTGCAGCCTCTGCCATCGTGCCTTTATCCCGATGGGCGCAGATGGCTCTGGTTGCAGAAGCAGAGAGGGTGGAGGGCAGTGCAGCCCCCCACGTACCCAGGACAAATGTCCTTGCAGATAATGTCCCCTGTGGCCCCCTCCTTTGGGCACACGGGACCATAGGTGCACGTTTGGACTGGCTGGGGTGCGGGAGGACCAGACCAGCACCCAGCTGGGTGCAGCCCCCGAGCCCCTGCCCTCGCTGGCGTGCAGGGACAGAGGATTACCAGCTGAACAGCGAGTGCAACAGCGACGTGGTCTGCCCCCCGAAGTGCCGCTGCGAGTCCGGCGTGGTTGAATGCTCCAACCTGAAGCTCACCAAGATCCCAGAGCGCATCCCGCAGTCCACGGCTGAGCTGTAAGAGCCACTGCCCTCCCCTCCTGCTGCCCCCCATCACCGGCGCTGGGTTTTGCTGAGGGTTTGGTTTGTGCCAGGCTCTTCGAAGCCATCTCCTGAGCTCTTTTCCCTGCTGCCCACCCCAGGCGCTTGAACAACAATGAAATCTCCGTCCTGGAGGCCACCGGCATCTTCAAGAAGCTCCCTCATCTGAAGAAAATGTGAGGATCAGGCAGGCACAGCCCCCTTGGGAGTGCCTGGTGGCTGGGAATGTGCGTGGGGTCCTGATACTGGGATGTGAAATGGGGGGCACATCCCAACCCCAGGGACCCCCGCCGTGATGGGGTGCTCAGTGGGACTCAAGTGGAGGCAGGGTTCAGGATGCGGCCAGGGCAGAGCCCCGTGTCCCAGCCTGCTGCTTCCTCCTCCCTGCAGCAACCTCAGCAACAACAAGGTGTCGGAGATCGAGGATGGAGCGTTCGAGGGGGCCGCGTCCGTCAGCGAGCTGCACCTCACCGTCAACCAGCTGGAGTCGGTGCGGAGCGGCATGTTCAGGGGCCTGGATGGGCTGAGGACCCTGTGAGTCTCCCTCCACTGTGGGGACGGGGGTGTCCCTGCTCCTTGTGCCCTTGCCCATGCCACCAGGCTGGTGCTGTCGGCATCGCTGCGGAGCCAGCTTGGGAGCACCATACCCAGCCCCTGGCCGTATCCAGAGCTGGGGCTGGCGTCTGCTGGGCACAGCTGCAGCCCTTGGGGATGGGCTGAGGCTCCTCCTGCCACCCAGGACCTGCTGGGTCCCTACTGAGGTGGACACAGCCCGGGCATGGTTGTCAGGTGCCCTCATCCTCCGCAGGATGCTGAGGAACAACCGCATCAGCTGCATCCACAACGACAGCTTCACGGGGCTGCGCAACGTGCGCCTGCTCTCGCTGTACGACAACCAGATCAGCACCATCGCGCCGGGCGCCTTCGACACTCTGCAGTCCCTCTCCACGCTGTACGTCGGGGGCCCCAGCGTGCTGCCCCCGCCCTGGGGGTGCTCACAGCCCACCTGCTGGGAGGTGGCGGCAGATGGGGGTTTCTGTCCCCCGCTGGCCCCTTGGCTGTCCCTGTCACAGCGGGGGTACAGAAGGTGCGGCAGACCGGGGGGCTGCCCTGGGTCTCAGGCGGTGCCCCCCGGCTCCCTCCTGTGTGCAGGAACCTGCTTGCCAACCCCTTCAACTGCAACTGCCAGCTGGCCTGGCTGGGGGACTGGCTGCGCAAGAGGAAGATCGTGACGGGGAACCCGCGGTGCCAAAACCCCGACTTCCTCCGGCAGATCCCGCTGCAGGACGTGGCCTTCCCCGACTTCAGGTGTGAGGAAGGTAACTCACATCCTCCCCTCCCAGTGCCATCCCTGGTCCTGTGCCATCCATCAGTGCCCCACGGAGAGCTGGGGTGCCCCTGCCCGGCGGTGCCCTCCCCTAACGATGCCCGAGGGTCCCTCCGTGGCACCCAGCCCTTGGGGCTGCACTCACATACGCACAAGTTGCTTTGAAGCCAGGAGAGGATTTGGCACCCACTGACCCACGTGGCCCTGGCAGCACGCGGGCACGCTTGTGCTGGCAAACGCGGTGCCCGTGCTGCTGCGGCAGCAGATGTGCAGGCAAAGCCCGCTGGGATCCGTGCTGCCTAGGAGCCTAAGGCAGACGGAGCAGGCAGGGAACGTGTGTCGAGAGAAAAGCCCTTTTTTTTTTTTTTTAAATTTAGAACAGCTTTTCAACCCTCTGGAAAATATTTACAAACAAATCAT
Organism: Chauna torquata; assembly: GCA_013399475.1. NCBI lineage: Eukaryota > Metazoa > Chordata > Aves > Anseriformes > Anhimidae > Chauna > Chauna torquata. The sequence continues at coordinate 124,689 of VXAL01008416.1, read as the reverse complement.
CGCTGCTTCTGCTTTCCCTCCTCCAACACGTCAAAGGCTGAAGGGCTGCATCCCGCGCCTTCCCTGGCGGGGCAAAATAACACGCGGCCGTCCTGGGGATGCCTCTGCTGCTGCAGCCCCACGCTGCGGGCGGGAAGGGGCAGCGATGCCCCTGCTCCGGGCAGCATGAGATAAGCCCCTGTCTGGGGGGGTGAGGGAGGTTATCTCAGGAGCATTTGCAGGGCTAAGCCCCTTCCTCCATGCCCTTCTCTCTGCAGTCTCCATGACTGCAATTTTGCTTGAAAATGGTAAAAATCCGAGCAGCCTTGAGCTGGCTGTTTGCATCCATCCAGGTGGGGTGGCAGTTTTGGGTGCAGATGCAGGACTGCGTCTGGGACGGGCGAGGGGAGATGATGGGCGTGGGTGCTGCCTGGTCGCAGGTGTAAGGCACCGAGCGGGTAAGCGCAGTGCCTGCGGGACGCCAAGCTGTGCCCCGATGACTTCGTGGCTCCTGTGCCTCGTGCAGGTCAAGAGGAGACGAGCTGCATCCCGCGGCCCCAGTGCCCTCAGGAGTGCACCTGCCTCGACACCGTGGTCCGCTGCAGCAACAAGCACCTCAAGGCCCTGCCCAGGGGCATCCCCAAGAACGTCACGGAGCTGTGAGTGCCGTGTCAAGGGGCTCCCATCCTCCTCCAGCCACTCTGCAGGCGGGGGTCTGTGCCGCAGGGTGCCTGGGGTTGGGGTGCACCCCCGTCCTGGCCAGAAAATGGGCTGGGGTCTAAGGGACCCCCCCAGCGAGGGGCTCAGCCTCTCCACAGACTCAGGGCCACCAAGGGTGATGTGCAAGGGCTGTTGTCGCAGCACGGGGCTCCGCGGTCCCCAGCGGCCTGCCATCAGCGCCAGGGCCACCCTGTGCACATGCATATGCATGACACCCCCTCGCACCCCTGCTCTGTCTCGCACTCCCCTCCTCTCCCCGCATCCTCCGCTCTTCTTGCATATGCCTTGCGAACAGTTACGGCCGCCCACGCTCACGGCGGATGTGTGGAGGCAGAACATGTCTGGCTTCACGCACACGCACAGGCTGCTGGGGAAATGCCACCGGGGACCCACACGTGGGGCCCGTGGGTGTGCAAATGCGTGTGCATGCTGGCTTCCCGCCAGCCAGGGGGTCCCCGAGAGCCCCGTGGGTGCAGGGAGGGAGGTGATGCTGGAGGTGCTCCTGCAGCCCAAAGCCCATGGGGGTCTCAGCGTGGGAGGAGCGGGCGGGCGGAGGGAGGGACATCGTGCTTCTCGGCCACCACAAGGTGCTTTCGTTCTCCCTTCAGCTACCTGGATGGGAACCAGTTCGCCCAGGTGCCGGGGCAGCTCTCCACCTTCAAGTACCTGCAGCTTGTGTAAGTAGCAGGGAGCAGGAGCGGTGAAGCTCCTGGGTCCTGCGGGTCTGTCACACAGGCTGTCCCCACGTGTGCCGTCCCTAGGAGGGCCTGGATGTGCGCAGGGACCCCCTCAGCCCCCCGTGCTCTGCCCACCGCACTGGGACACGGCTGGCTGGGAGCGGTGCCCCTGCGCCCCATGGCCACCGCAGCTGTGCGGGTGGGTGGGCAGCCGGATGGGACGAGGCACGGCTGGCTCCATCCCCCGGGGTCTGTGTTTTGCAGCGATCTGAGCAACAACAAGATCAGCTCCCTGAGCAACTCCTCCTTCACCAACATGAGCCAGCTCACCACCCTGTAAGTGCGGTCCCCGGGGCGCGCCGGGCTGCAGCCTGCCCCAGCAGCGGGGGGGTGTTCCTAGGGGACCCCAAAGACCAGGGGTGCCGGGGACACCAGGATGTCCCCCTCCACCTGGCTGAAGCTGTGGTTGAGCTGATGTGGGGTGCTGGGGGGCAGGACACGGGGTGGCCGGGGGGGGACGTGCAGCTCAGGGTGGCTTCTCGCAGCGCTGGTGGCGGTGCCCGCGGTGCTGTGTTGCCTCCTCCTTCCCTTGCGCAGGATCCTCAGCTACAACTCCCTGCAGTGCATCCCTCCGCTGGCCTTCGAGGGCCTCCGCTCCCTCCGGCTGCTGTAAGTGCCTGCCCCAGCCCCACACTGTCACCGTGTCCCCTGTGCCCAGCTGGAGTGCTTGCAGCAGTGACAGTCCGGTGGGCTCCAGCTCTGCCGCCCGTGTGCGGACCCCTGGGGTGGGGACAGCCCAGCTGGCTGCTGTCCTTGCTGCCCTGGAGCCGCTGGGATCGCAGGGCTCTCTGTTCTCTGCAGGTCTCTCCACGGCAATGACATCTCCAGCCTCCCTGAGGGCATCTTCGCAGATGTCACCTCCCTGTCCCACCTGTGAGTATCTCCTGCTCCGGGCAGAGCCCAGGGCTGAACGCAGGCTTGGGAGACCTTCAAAAGCCATGGGGCTCTCTAGGGGCTGCGCTGCCTCCTCTTCCCTTTGGGCTGCTGCTTGGGGCAGGGTTTGCAGGGTGTACCGGTGATGTGCCTGCCCTCCCCGCGCTGAGCGCCCAGGTCCTGACATGCACGCGACGTGTTTGCTGCTCTCTGTGCTGGTGGCTGGTCCTGTTCCTGGCATCTGGGGCATTCAGGCTGCTCCTGCAGATGCTGCGAGCATCTGGATTTCTGGGATGCTCTCAGGAGGACTCTCTGTCCTCACCGTCCCTGCCCCTTGCTGCGAGCCGTAGGATTAGCAGTCCTCTGTTTCGCCATCCGTCGGCAGTGAAAGCCCTGCACAGCCCCGGTGCTGCCGGCTCGTGCCGCTGCTGCCTCCTCAAGGCCTGGCACCTCTCCTAGAAGGAGACAGGAGCACGGCACGCTCCTATCCTGACCGCCTCACCTCCACTCTTCTCTTACCCGAGTGCTTGCACGCGCTGGAGCGGTGGGTGATTTTTCCTGGCATTTTTCAGAAGCAGCAGTTAAAGTGCTTGTCCTGCCCTTCCCTGGCTGATCCATCCTGCCAGCTGGCGCTGTGGGTGCTGCTGGGCTGCGCTCATCAGCCCTGGCGGTTCTGGTGTCCCACGTCCCTGCCTGCTCCTTCTGGACGTGAGGCAGCATCCCTGCTCGGTGTGGCCGGCTGGGAGCGGAGGAGCACCCTTGTGTCAGCCCAGCCTGGGCTCACAGCCCTGTCCTCCCCGCTCCCATCTGCCACCCCTGCAGTGGGGTGGGGGCTCGGGATATTTTAGGGTCAGGACCAGGGGCGTGGGCAGGCGGGGAGGTACCACAGCCCTCGGGGCCCCCAGTTTTGCCCTTCCTTCCCCTGCAGAGCCATCGGGGCCAACCCCCTGTACTGCAGCTGCAACCTGCGCTGGCTCTCCAGCTGGGTCAAGACGGGGTACAAGGAGCCAGGCATTGCCCGCTGTGCTGGGCCCCCCGACATGGAAGGCAAGCTGCTGCTCACCACCCCTGCCAAGAAGTTCGAGTGCCAAGGTGAGCGGCGCCTGTGCTGTCTGTCTGTCCGTCCGTGCCCTCTGTGGGCAAACCAAGCTGTCTCCTGCTCCATGCACAGCAGAGCGATGCTCCATGGGCGTGGGGGACTCCAGCACGTAGAGGATTCATCACGCGCAGAGGGGAACTGGGGTTGCTTCTGTCTCCTTGCTGGTGGCACATCCCTGGTGACCAGCAAACACGTGGCCGTCCCATTGCCTGGTGCACAGCCCCGGCATGGGGCCAGCTCTGCTCCCACCCCGGGGCTCTGCTCCCACCCCGGGACTCTGCTCCCCGCTGCCTCCCTGTGCTCACGGCCGAATTCCCGCTTCCTTCCTTCCCCGCAGTGCCGCCAGCCCTGAGCATCCAGGCCAAGTGCAACCCCTGCCTCTCCAGCCCCTGCCAGAACCGGGGCACCTGCCACAACGACCCGCTCGGCTCCTACCGCTGTGCCTGCCCCGCCGGCTACAAGGTAGGGTGGCCCCAGGGGTGCCCAGCCAGGGGGGGACGCGTCCCTGCCGTGCGGGGTGGGCTCTGCACACCCGCAGCAGCCCCGGGGGACGGGGCGCGGTGCCGCAGCACCCTCCTTGCTCCCACCTCCCCCTCCGTCCCCAGGGCAGGGACTGCGAGGTGGCTCTCGACGGCTGCTCCTCCAAACCCTGCGCCAACGGCGGCACCTGCCAGCCCCAGGAGGGGGAAGGAGCCGGGTTCAGGTGGGTGCTGGATGGGGACCTGTGAAATTTGGGTGTTGGGGCAGCGGCATGGAGCGCCGGCAGCCCACGGTGATGTGGGGTGCTTCTTTCCTCCGGGACATCGCATTCGCCCGGCTCCTGGAGACCCGGCAGCTCCATCTCGTGCTGCCTGCTCCATGCCACCTCTGCCGCCGGCGCTGGGGAGCCAGCGCAGGTTGCAGTCGCGGTACAGGGCGGCGGGGCAGGATGCGGCCGTGGTCCCACAGCCGTGCCCCCACCTAACCCTCGCTACCCCGAACGCTTCAGGCTTTTCTGGGAACTGGGGCGCAACTAGCAGCCCTTAATAACCGCCAGGCTGAGCGGAGGGGGCGGAGGGGGCCGCGCAGCCGCCCGCGCCGAATGGCCTCTCTCAGCCCGTCGTCTTGGCAACTCAGCATCCTCACCGAGCGCTCGCCGGGCTGCGCCGGCTCTCGGGGCGGCTGCAGGGCAGGGGCGCGCGGGGCCATGCCCCCCGGAGCCTCTGCGTGTGTGCTCCACGCTGAGGTCCTGTGCTGGTGGTTTTGGAGGGATCACCCCAAAATGCTGTTTCCTACCTCGCGGCAGGTGCCTGTGTGCAGTGGGCTTTGAGGGTCCGAGCTGCCGCACCGTCAGCGACCCCTGCAAGGAGCACAGCTGTGAGAACGGGGGCTCCTGCGTGCCCGGTGCCACCAACTACACGTGCCTGTGCCCTGCCCGCTACACAGGTACCCGGCACGAGAGCCAGCTGGCCCCACAGCCTCGCCCATCCCATCAGGGGGACGTGCCCAGTGTTTCTCCTCCCCGGTGCGGGAGGCTAACAGCTCCTCTGCCCGCTGCCTCCCTGCCCCTCACCATGGCCTCTGGGCTCCTCTGGGCACAGTGTGTCCCTCGGTGTGGCAGAGTCTGCATACGCTCAGCTGAATGCCCTGTACTGTGGGATGTGCCGTGGGGCAACCCCTGCACTGTAGGGTCCGGGGCTGCCACCCGGGTCCCAGAACTGCGCAGGGACCAGGCTGGGTACCCCCCGGCACCCCCTCTTCTGCTCCACAGGGGATTTCTGTGAGCAGCTGCTGGATTTCTGCTCCGCCGAGCTCAGCCCGTGCCAGCACGGCTCCACGTGCATCTCCACCAGCCAGGGGCCCAGGTGAGCCCCAGCTTGTGGGAGGTTTGCTTTTGGGGGGCTGCAGCTTGCAGAGTGGCAGGGGGCACCGGGGAGGGATGCTGAGAGTCGCAGCGGGGACGGGGTGGCTGTAAGTCCCCGTCCTGCCCCAGCTGCGAGTGCGCACCCGGCTACGTGGGGAGCAACTGCAGCGAGAACTTCGACGACTGCCAGGACCACCGGTGCCAGAACAACGCTCGCTGCGTGGACGAGGTGAACGGCTACTCCTGCCTCTGCACCGAGGGCTACAGGTACCGCCGGGGGGGCTAATGGGGACAGCCAGGTGTCACCGTGCAGGAGGGACCAGTCCTGGCCACCACATCCAGCCATCCCCACTGTGTACGAGGAGAGGCCAGCATCCCCGTCCCCGCAGCGTGGTCCCTGGGAGGGACCGCAGGGCAGGGCTCAGCATCCACGCTTCCTCTGGTGCTGCTGGCACCGTGCGGCACTTGTGGGGACCCCAAAGCAGGCGGGTGCTGCCAGCACCCCATGGGGTGGTGGGTGGCAGGGAGGGAGCTTTCCCAGCCCCGTACCCAGCGCGCCCTCGGCCCCGCAGCGGGCAGCTGTGCGAGATGCCGCCCCGCACCGCCGGCCAGCCCGGNNNTGCGAGAAGCTGCTGAGTGTCAACTTCGTGGACCGCGACACGTACCTGCAGTTCACCGACCTGCAGGACTGGCCCCGGGCCAACATCACCCTGCAGGTGAGGGCGCGGGGCGATGGAGGGCGGCGGGGGCAGCTGCGGGGTGCGGGGTCCCACCTCTCCCACCCCCAGGTCTCCACGGCTGAGGGCAACGGCATCCTGCTGTACAACGGTGACAGCGACCACATGGCCGTGGAGCTGTACCAGGGCCACGTCAGGGTCAGCTACGACCCCGGCACCCACCCCAGCTCGGCCATCTACAGGTACCATCCACCCCTGCTCCCCGCAGCCCTGACCCCATTGCACGGGCACGGTGACACAACGGGGGACAGGGTGCGCCCCGGTGACGCAGCCCTCCCCGCCAGTGCCGAGACCATCAACGACGGGCAGTTCCACACCGTGGAGCTGGTGACCTTCGACCAGATGGTGAACCTCTCCATTGACGGCGGCAGCCCCATGACCATGGACAACTCGGGCAAGCACTACACGCTGAACAGTGAGGCCCCGCTCTACGTGGGAGGTACGAGACTGGCAGGGGCGGCGGGGGGCGGCTGGGCGCACGGTGACGGCCCCGCTCTCCCCAGGGATGCCCGTGGACGTCAACTCGGCCGCCTTCCGCCTCTGGCAGCTCCTCAACGGCACCAGCTTCCACGGGTGCATCCGCAACCTCTACATCAACAACGAGCTGCAGGACTTCACCAAGACGCGGATGACGCCCGGCGTGGTGCCGGGCTGCGAGCCCTGCCGCAAGCTCTACTGCCTGCACGGCATCTGCCAGCCCGCCGGCGCGCAGGGCCCCGTCTGCCACTGTGAGCCCGGCTGGGACGGGCCCCACTGCGACCAGCCCCACGGCGGGCCCTGCCAGGGGCACAAGTGAGTGTCCCCGTCCTGCCGGCTGCCCCACGGCCTCGTGCCGGCCCCACTGGCTGCCCCACGGCAGCAGCTCTGCCCCACGGCAATGGCTCAGCCCTGTTGGGCACACTGCAGCGACCCACCCCGTTGGTTGCCCCATAGCAATGGCTCTGCCCCGCTGCCCCAACGCAGCTGGCCCACCCGTTGCCGCGTGGTGGCCGTGCCATGCTGGCCGTGTCGTGCCGGTGCTGCACTGTGCCACAGAGCCGCACCACTGCTGTGGCTGCGGTGGCCGTGCCATACCTGTGCTGTGCCATGCCCACGTCGGTGCTGGTGCATCGCCGTGCCATGCATGCCGGTGCTGTGCTGTGCCGTGCAGCAGGCACCTGATGGCCACGGATGCCCACAGGTGCGTGCATGGGCTGTGCCTGCCCCTCGACGCCCTCTCCTACAGCTGCCAGTGCCACCAGGGCTACCAGGGTGCCCTGTGCAACCAGCCCGCCGTGCCGCCCGACCCCTGCCACCTCCTGCCCTGCCGCCACGGCCGCTGCCGCCTCGGCCCAGGCGGCCAGCCCACCTGCGAGTGCCACAGCGGCTACACCGGGGCCCTCTGTGACCAAGGTAGGTGGTGGAGCAGCAGGCACCGGGGCAGCGGTGCCGGGGGGACCGTGCACCCAGCTGAGTCTCGCTGTCCTGCAGAGCCCGAGTGCCGTGGGGAGCCAGTGCGGGACTACCACCAGGTGCAGCGGGGCTACGCCATCTGCCAGACCACGCGGCCGGTGGCCTGGGTGCAGTGCCGGGGCACCTGTGGCAGCGACGCCGGTGCCGGCTGCTGCACCGGGCTGCGGCCGCGGCGCAGAAAATATGCCTTCGAGTGCAGCAACGGCGCGACCTTCGTGGAGGAGGTGGAGAAGCCCAGCAAGTGCGGCTGCAGCCAGTGCCTGTGAGCGCTGGGGCGCAGGGGCCCGGGGCTGCTGCGGACACCGGGGAGGCCGGTGGGGACCCCCCAGCGCCAGGACCTCGCTTTGCCCCACAGCCCTGCGGCCACGGGCCGGGACGTTTCCAAAGCCCAGTCTGTGTTTCTTGGAGGAGCCCGGCCAGCCTGGCGGGTCCAGAGGAGGGTAGATGTGTTGCATCTAGAGGGTTGGAAAAAAAAAAAAAAGAAAAAGAAAAAAGAAAAAAAAAAAAAAAAGAAAAAGAAAAAAGAAAAAAAACCACAAACAAAGCAAATGTGTAGATAGAGATTTTTTTTTAAGAACTGCAGCTACACAAGTGTATTTGATGTGGGAGCTGTGCCCGGCTGCTCTGCCCCTACGCCTCCTCTCCCTTCGTTTCTCAGCCTTCTCCGCTGCAGAGGGGAGCGCATGTGTGTCCCCCTCTGCGTGTCCCCCCAGCAGCCCACTCACTTGTGTCCAGCTGGGGGCTTTCCAACGCTTTGTGCTGGACCTGCCGCTGCGGAGCCTCGTGTGCCGTGGCGAGCCGGGGCTGGCAGGTGAGCTGAGCGCCGCAGCCGGCATCCCCGGGTCCCGGCACAGCTCCCTGCTGGGGACCTGCCATCGTGCAGCGAGCAGTGCGCCCAGCGCCATGCGGCACTGGGGCTGGGGTGCTGGAGCCCAGGGCACTCCAGACATCCCCAGCTTCACAGCAGCAGCCGCCAGGGCCAGCCAGAGGCCATGCGGTGCCCAGGGGTGAGCAGCTCAGTAGCATCGGGGACACGCTGGGTCGAGCAGGATGGACCCGGGACCGCTGGGCAGGGGCATGGGCAGTGGGGTGCGGGAACCCGCGGGGGTCCTGGCCTCGCCATGCAGCGCCTGGTGTGTGGTGCCAGCACACAGGGGCGGCACGGGGCACCAGGAACCTCTCCCCGCCGCTCTGCGTGCAGGGAGAGGCGGTGATGCCCCCACCCCACACCCCCAGCACTACCTGGGCTGCCCCCAGTGCTGGGGAGGGCTGCGAGCCGGGCCAGCACTGTGCCTTCAGTGCTGGGGGCCCTTGGTGCCCTGCTGAGGACGTCCCTTAGGAGGCTGCTGGGGCATGGGTTTGCAATGTCGTTTGCTGGGGCTTGAGCCTTACGGATGCTGGGGCAGCTGAAGGTGCCCAAGGCAGTGGCAAGCCTGGAGGTGACACAGCCACCAGCACAGGTCCCACCAGGACTCAGGCGGTAGCTGCCGGTGCCGGGCAGCAGCTCTGCAAAGCTGGTGGTGCCGGGGTCAGGCTGGGTTGGCACGGCAGCAGGGGCACTGCACGCACCCTGGCCGCCGCGGCAGCCTTGCTTCTAAGGCCACGGGCACTGAGGATGATGCGAGCCCGACCTGGGACACCACACGCAGCCGAGCCAGTGCGTCACCACGTCACCCGGGCGGACAAACTCCTCCCAGGGCTGCAGCCCCGGTTCCCTCCATCGCATTGCACCAGTGCATCAGCCACTGGCCGTGGCTGGGTGCAGCCGGCTGATGGGTGCTGTCACCATCCCCGCTCACCACCGGTGTCCAGGACATGTCCACCACCACGGGGACGTTTCTGCCACCAGCATCCCTCTGCTGCATGGCGGAGCCAGGACGCCTCTCATTTTGCCCGTGGCCTGGACAGGGCTTGGTTGTGTTGTGTTTTTGTTCTTGCTGTAAGCTAACCGCTAAAGTATCTCTTTATACAGAATACTTACAGATTCTAATATATATTTGTATTTCATTTTGTTATAGTATTTTTATATGTTCGGGGTCAACAGATGCTGTTTTCTTTTTGTTTACAGATGCTACTGGGCAGGAAAATGACGGTGGCTTTGTTTGGCCCGTGGGGTTTGTGTGTGTCACTGTTGAAGACGCTGGTTTGTACTAGGCTGGGGAGGGCGGCGCTGAGCATCCTTTTGCTGGCTGAGGCTGTATTGTTTTAGGAGATGTTCGGTATTGTCTATGTTGTCTTCCACGTGAACATGACATTTATTCATTCAGAGGCCCGGCCTCATCTTTCAGGGGAGGGCAGCACAGGCCAGGCACACGAGGAGGTGGCACGGCGTGGGGACAGCATGGGCACTGGGGGGACCTGCTGCTCCCGGAGCAGCCCTGGCCACAGCTTCTGGGGGTCACCTCCGGGGACAGCCGGGGTTATTCGTGCAGATGTCCTCCCCTGCAGCACGCAGCCGTGCCGCGGCACCAGGCAGGCACCAGCGGCATCAAGGGCTCGCACCGCTCGTGCCACACGTGGAGAGCTGGAGCATGCCACCCCGCTGCCCTGCTCCTTCGCCCTTGCCCAGTTATCACAGCAAACCGACTTTGATATCAAAGAAACGTTTAATAAGCTGCAATAAAATACGGACCTTTAGAAAGCTCATAGGGTGAATATCAACAATGGAGGAATAAAAGAAAACAAGGTGGTGGGAGTCCTTGAGGAGTTCAAATCTGAGTCAGGGACCTTTACCTGTAACAAGAACACAGCTTCCTCGATAGTCTAGTATGAAATAAAAGACAGGAGCACAGAGTTCACAAAATGTCAACATTTAGAGAGTTGATACGTAGTCAAAGTTCAAATGACCCAGCTCTTATAGCTATACATATTGATTTAAAGCAACTTAATATAATTTTATTTTATTTTTTTTATATACACTTTCAAAGGTTCGTCAGGTGAGGTATGTAAACATTATCTAATGGAAACCCCTCTCAACATTTCCAACCAATAATTCACAGCAGACATTTCATTTTCTCAAATCAAGACGCAGTACTTCCCGATACCCAGAGCAAACGGAAATGCAGTCCCACGCCACGCCGCTCCCACACGCAGTCACCAGCTGACATTTCCCATCGCTGTTCTGTCAAGTTCACATTGGTTAGGCTCAAACATACAGTACCGGACAGGAGGACTTTTCAGATCAGTGTCTAAAATTCATACAGAAACAAACAGAGAAACAAAACTCTTCCAGGGAAGCAGACACAGATGAAGGAAAAACATTTGCTGTCGGGGTGGAACTAATATTTAAACGTTGAGCATCTTAAAAAGAAAAAACGTACTGGGTTGTTGTTTTTATTTTCTTTTTTTTTTTTTTTTCTTTTTTTCACACAGCTGTTCCAAGGGCAAAGGGCTCGTGAGGGCCCTGCAGGGCCAGGAGCCCAGCACACACCCCACCCCACCCTCCGAAATTAGGGACCCGTCACCACAAAACCTGGGCTGACCCCCCACTCCCGGCCAGCTCGCGGGCTGGCTCTGCTCAGGTGCAGCCAGGGAACGCGCCCAGACAAACCGAGTACAAAAAAAAAAAGAGAACAGCAAGAAAAAATCCACACACACACAGGGAAAAACAAACAAACAAACAGGCAAATGACCTCAAACCTCCTAGAAGGAGAATAAAAACTGCAGAACGGCAAGCAAACAGGCAAACGGCCTTCTGGAGCTGGCTCTGCTGTCGCTAACTGCCCGCTCGGCCCTCGCTGTTTTGGGGGCTCCCTGGGGGTCTGGGCAGCTGCTTGCGAGCGAGGCTCTGCCTTGCACCCCACCCTTGGGCATCTCCTCGAGACCCCCAGCTCATCCGTCAGAGGCCCCCCCGAGCTCTTTCCACCGAGACCTGAGCCCCCAGAGCCTCCCCGTCATCCGAGCAGACATTATTACCACAAATCTTATTGCTTGCCATGCCCCCCACCCCGGGGACGCCCGTCCCTCCCGGCTGGCCACGGCAGCTCGCCGCCTCCCCGGGGGCCATGGCGTCCGACCAGGTCCGACATCATCAAAAATGAGATGAAGAGTTAATGCTTCAGCGCTGATGTGACACAAAAACAAACCCAACACCGCCACCCCCCCCCCGTACCGCCCCGTCCCCCCCCCCGCGCAATAAGCCAGCCCTCTGGTCGCGGCAAGCTGCGCTCCCAGCTCGAGCCGGGAGATGCGGCCCCATCAACCAACACCAGTCAGAACAAGAACCTGTGGAAAGCCCATGAAATAAATATAAAAAAACTATTTACAATATTAGATCCGTGAGAAGTGAGAGAAAAATGCTTTTTCCTGCCCCAAAAGCTTAAAAAGTAGGTTAGCATCCTGCCGCCTAGCACAACACTATCTTACATGGCACCTACACATAATATATATTCACATTTCATTTTAAAATTAGGTACTCTTACAAACAGACTTAGAAAACGTTGGCTAGCAATGCGGTCCGAGAGACCACTGGCCTCCGGACCAGCGGGCGAGCCAACACCGCGAAAGCCGCCTGGGTGCCTCTCGACTTCTCTGGCTGCCCAAAGCTGCCAACGTGCCCTGAATCAAAACCGCCAGCTGCCCCCGGGGAGGGGTGGAAGTGCTCTTGAACCAGAGGGGGTCCAGGGGGAGGGAGGGGAGGAGGAGAGACGGGGACCGTGATTTCCACTAAGCCTAGGGGTGATCTTAATACAAACAAGAACTCCTGAGAACATCTTAGAACAGATGGATTCATTTCACAACCACCAAGCTAAAGGATGGGCAGAACGGACGCTACAACACACGGGGGACGCGCGGGATGCAGGGGAATCACACCCTCATGGTTTGCTCAAAAATCTACAGCTACAAGAAAAGCTACAGTGGCGTTCCCTGGCGGGGGAACTGGCCTGCCCCTGCCTCGCTCGCGCACCCTCCAAACGCAGGACCTGAGGACCGGGACCCCCGGGGCCGTGGCTGCTCGATGCCAGGCTGGTGGCATCAAGTGATGGGGAGGGCAGAGCCTCCCCTCCGCCTCCCACCGCCTACGTGGGAACCACGGCTTTCGGAGTCTCCTTGAACTGGGAATGCAGTTGTCAGGCTGAAAGAATACCAGCTGGAGAGAGAAACTGTCCATTAGCAAGTCTTAAGAGCAGGGCAGGAGTAAATCCGTGTCCTTCTGAGATTGCTTCGCTGTGTCCCAGGAGGTTACTGGGAGCTGGCAGAGATTTTGGAAACAGTGGCGTTTCCAGAGCTGCGGGCGAGCGGCTGGGACGCGGGCCAGGCTGCGCTCTGCTCTCCGCACGCAGGCAAGAGGCTGGGGCAGGCAGGCAGCCCTGCCTGCACTGCGCTGCCTCCCGGCACGGGGGACAGGGACGCAGAGAGCAGCAGGGACGGGGTCACCTTGCTGTCCTGGCCCAAGGGGACGACCCGCAACGCGGCGGAGAGTTTGCTTGAACGAGTCAGAGTCTGCCAGACAGCTCCTTGGAGAAAGTTTGCTGCGAATACATAGCACTGCAGTGATTGCAGAACACGGAAACACCACTGCACGCATGTAAAAATGACCTCATTAGTGAGGAATATAAACACGTGCACATCTTGGATATACTGCATGCACCCAACAGCAGAGAAGCCGATTGCAGGGATGTCATTGCTAGACATCTAACAGCTGCAGGCAGAAGGAGCCATCCTGGGCTCAAGCTTCTCTCGATGCAGTCCTTGAGCATCATGGACACATGCTCAATAGATCAATTTTGACTCTGAGCATGGAAAACCTAGCCAAGCCAGCCCTTTCTACATGAGATGGTGAGCTCCTGACCACGTGAAGTGTGAAGATCCAGAGCTGCCAATGACACATCCATTGGAGGAGGAGAGGAGATGACCAAGCAAATGAAAGAGGGGACCTGGCAGAAGAGGGACACCAAGGAGGTCTGTGGAGATGCAGGGCTAAGACGCTGCTCCTGACCCACGGACGGGGGAGCTGGGATGGAGACTAATTTCAAGAACATGATGAGAAAGTGGCCAGCATGAAAGCCAAAGGGGCAGCAGCGGTAGCAGCACTTGGCTCCTGCTGAAATCAGGGAGCGAGCGGGGTGGCATGGAGCCAGAGCGCAGTGAGGCCGTGGAGCCGCCGATGGCACTGCGGCAGTGCCCATGGGCAGCTCTGCACCCGAGCAAGCCGGGACGCAGTGGATGCCTGTGTGGAATAAGTCAATAAATCGCGCTGCTTATTTCCTTCCATTCATTAAGATCATCTGCAACTCCCCGTGCATCCATTTCACTGTGTAGAAGCTGCATTTATTGGAAACAGGCTGCTGCAAAGCACGGGCCATGCCTCAGCAGCGCTCCTCACCACGTGCCTCGCTGCAGGACGGAGAGAAAGGCGTAGTGCATGTCCCCAGCCACGGCTGGGAGCACCTGGTTGTACACACCGTGCCGCCTCTGCCTACGTTTGTATCTGCTGTGCACTGTTCTAGCTGAAACGTGGCTGCATGGAGAGAGGAAATCAGGAAGTAAATTGGGAAGAGAGTAACGCACCACGAAGACTGATTGGAAGAAAAGGAGAAAAAATTCAAATCTGAGTGTTGATGAAGCAAATGGAGTGACCCAGGCAACGCCACCATGCCAGGTGGCCACCTCGCACGCAGACCCCTTGATTTGCTAGCAAACTAAAGCATTCCTCCTTCCTTCCCCAAAATACATCACTCACCAAAGCAAGTGCGAAGCATGTTAAAAGCAAGTCTCGTTGCCTGCAAGACCTGGAAGCTACAACTGGTGTCAGCATGAGAACGCGCACGGGAGACGAAGAAGGGCCAGGGCCAGCATCTCCTGAGGGCGGTGGCAGCAAGGAAGGAAGGCCGGCACGGAGTTGGAGTTTCCTCCAAGCAGAAAGTCTTAATGTTTTTCTAGAGATGACGAGCATCCCTGGCTTGGTAACCCAAGTGATTGCACCAATCTGCAATTCAGAGAACTTGCAATAAAGCACCAGTGTGCCCACCTCGACTTGGGCTGGGTCATGCCCGAAGTGCTTGCTGCAACAACTCGCCATCCTTTGGCTTCCCTTCTTCCTCAAGTCAAAAGCTGTCATTTTTAAATAAAAAGCAAGAGCCTTCTGCCGCCTCACCAGGTGCCCCATGACCCAGGCTGCTCCCAGTCCTCGGCATAGCCAAGGCTGCGCAGCACGCTGGAGCAATTGTATTGAAAAATGGTCTTCCTCTACAAAGCTCAGAATTACTTGTTTTCTCCTCCCTCGCCTTCTGAAGAAAAGACTAACAACCCACAAGCTGGGCCTGGCTCAGCCCAGAGCCCTCTTTTCAGCCCCCATCCTCACGCAAAACACACACCTCTGTTTCCTCAGTAAGAGGCACAGAAATTCAGACTTACACCTCCTAGGCACAGCCCAGCTCCAGTTACAAGTCAGTAGCATCTTTGCACGGATTTTATGAACGCTACCCTTTGCGTGGGACGCGCCGCACCCAGCGTGGGGATGCTGCAGCTTGCCGAACGCTCCGACATCCCCCAGGGACAGGGAGAGTTGCTGGGTCAAGGCGAGCAGAGCTGGGATGCGCTGTTGGGGCTCTGACCGCGATGCCTGCACAGTGCCCAGCACGGCCAAAGCCGGGCCAGCACCACCTCGCTCCCTCCCAGAGCCCTACAGCAGCTGCTGGCAGGGCTTCGTCCCACCGGGACCCGCACTGAAATCTCCATTGAGCTAAGCCGAAATAGGACAGAAAACTGCAGACTGAGAATGCAAGTTCAAAAGAGTGGGAAGAAAACGGTTTTTCATTTAACATCTCTGATTTCTCCCTATGGTCCTGGCCGTTCCTCCCCGCTGTGGATGCCTGGCAGCACCGCTACCAGGAGGCTCGGTGCACCGATCCCACCAACCCCTAACCTAAGCAGCGCGTGGAGACTGGGAGAGGCGTGGGGACCGTCGCACGCTGGTGGGACGCCTGGCATCCCGCCCCTGCCCTGCCAGAGCCGATGGCTCCAGCCCGCGGGGCGGCAGCCTGAGGCTGGGGCGCAGTGAGCCCTCCGCTGCAGCGCCCGCTCCAGAGAGCATCTTCCGACTGGCTCCTCGGAGCTTTCGTCCTAACGCGGCTCCTGCTCCCAGAAGCGTGGACGATGGAAAGCAGGACAGCCTGCACGCGCCAGTGGAAGTCGGTCAGAAATGAAATACAGCACACGAGGGAGGAAGTCCCGAGGAAGAGCAGGGGCTCAGGCATGCCAGACCTGTGCTTCTGCGCAGCAGCTGCCCCGGACGGAGGAAGAGGAAAATGAAGATGCAGGCAGAGAAGCGAGAGGGAGAGAGAACCTGTAAGAAAGGTACGGAACAGTCAGTTGACTGCCACCAGTGCCCTCCTGCCTCACGCCTCTCCTGAAATGCTTTTAGATCTTTTCTGATGGAATGTTTGACATATTTAATACATGCAGTAAAAATTTAAGTAATAGATAACCGTATTAATCTGTACAGGGACTGACAGGCTGGATTTAATCACTTCATCACTGTTCAGAGAGGTAACTTCTTTCATGATCCAAAGGAAAGGTAAAGGACTTTGTTTTTAAATCAGCCATTTCATAGTAAGAGAAAAACGTGCGGCAGACTCGTGCGTGCCAGCGCTGGGGGAAGGGAACACCTGCAAGAGAGCCGAGGTGCTCTGCGAAGAGCGTGCGCATCTCCAGCGCCTCGTTTCATCTTCTGTACTGCACAGGTACAATGAAAGATTTGAAGACAGTTATCTGCTTTCCACCTCCAATCCACAGGATTCGGGATCAGCATGAACCGTGAAAAGCCATTCCCCTCGCGGCTGTGCCACGCTGGGCCTTGCTGCTTTCTGCACAGGAGGCTCACGATGGGTTCCGTGCAAACAGACCTTGTGCAGCAAGATGCAGGCAAAGCCACCGAAACGCGGCGGCCAACCGGGACCCGCTCAGTGCGCGCAGGTGGAAGCAGCCCGGTCCCAGCTGCCAAGCATCCCTGCCCAGGAGCGCCTGGGCAGCTCGGGGCGTCGCAGACGAGCTTTCCTGGTGTTCTTCCAGGCCGGACGCCCAGCTGGCTCCTACACACGCTGCGCAGGCAGGCGCACGAGGCCGGCACAGGAGCGTGCGGGACAGGGCAACGGCTCGGCCGGGCTGAGCGCTTCCACGCCGCGCAGCCCCGAGACGCAAGCAAGGGCAAAACGACCGCACCTTGTTCGTACGAGGATGAAATGCGAACTACAGTAAAAAATAAACTCGAGCCAGCCCCTCCTCTCAGTCCTATTCCAAAGGCTGCACGCCCAGGCTCAGCAGGGCGCTACGCAACCAGCGCACACAAACGCGCTGCCGGGGCAGCGCTCCCCCTCGGCAGGGCACGAGCATCCGAAGGAACTCGGGTCTGCAAAAAGGGACAGGTTCGGCCTTCAGCCAAGCGCCAAGCCCACCGCCCTGCTGTCAGAGACCACGAAACCAACCTGAGCGCAGCACGGTGCTGACGGGGAAGGACTTGTGCCCAGCAGCAGGGCGCAGCGGGGCCGGCTCGCCCCGAAGCCAGCAGAAATGCAGACGGACGCGGCCCAGCAGGCCCGCCCGGTGGCTGCGGCGGGGGCAGCCGAGTGCCCGGAGCCCAGGCAGCATCTCCTCTGCCACCACCGTGCGACCGGGACCACCCCACCCCGCGGCCGTGCAAAGGGAGGGGGCCAGGGGCCAGAAGCAGAGGTGAGTCACTAGGTAATACTTGTATGCAGGTAACAGTACGGGACACCAGCAGCTGCTACGAACGAACCGACAAATGACAGATTCACCTTTCTCTCCCTCACTGATGGAAAATGGTTTTGGTTTTGCTTTAAATGCCACTAATAAGACAGACAGAAGTAAGACGCTGAAGGAAAGGGAAATGTTTGCGTGCACTGAAAGGCTGCCGAAAGCGACTTCACGTGCACAAAGGTGGTTTTCTTTCTGCTACAGTACAAGTGCTTGTGCCTCAAGTATAAAATGCAAGCCTCCAAATCACACAGACGAGCTTCTTATTTTTATTTTTAAAGTGATAAATAAGGCACTGTACTTTTAACTAAAACTGCCTGGTTCCGAGTTCAAAAACCCAAGGAACGTTCAAACTGCAGAAACTTCCTTCCGAACAGCAGAGACAGACAGGCTGACCTCTTCTCTGTCCGAGACACCTCTTCCGATGCCTAAAATCATGGGCGTTATCCTGTAACTGCGGATTTTTAAAGGCTTGCTACAGCTTATAAAAGCAGCTTTAGTTAATGCATGGTAAAGGGTTACTACTATACAACAGTTTTGTACATGGCTACCGGTTCTTCGCTATTTCGTGTCCAGTCGCGAGCGCTTGCTGTGCGAACAGTCAACTTTTGCCCTCAGCTTCCTCTTGCCGTGCGACCCGCTGCTCTCCTGCATCTTCTTCATGGACCTCGTCAGGGTTTTCCCACCGCTGGGCTTCTTGTTGGCCATCTTCTGTGACCGCGTCGAGGACTCCCCCAGGGGCTTCTGCCGAGGGGACTTGGCCAGCTCCTCGTGGCCGGGCGGCAGCACGGCCCGTCGGCTCGTGTTCTCCTTGCCCTTCCGCACGGGGAGCCGCACCTTCTCCAGCTGCCTTTTCGGGGCTCTCTTCTCTTTCAAAGACATTTTCTTAGCAAGCTTGTTGCTCCTCTCCATGGCGGCTTGCTTTCGGGTGGAGGGAGCTTTGGCGCTGACCTCTGAATGCTTTATTTTACTGGCCTTCTTGGCCGGCAGCTTGTCCTTACTGGAGGAACCGGACCGCTCCTGGGTGCCCCCGCTCTCCTTCAGCGTCCTCTTCTTCCTGCTGAGCTGGAGGTCAGCCCTGGGTGAGGGCTCCTCCTGGGACCTGCTCTTCCCCTTCCGCCCCTTCCCCGCTCCGTCCACTGCCGGAGACCGAGCGGGGAAGGCGTCTGCTTTGATCTGCAAGGCCAGCTTGGGCGACATCAGCGGGTTGATGCACACGCTCTTGCGGCTGGGCTTGCTATCCAGGGCCGGCTGGTCCCCGGGGACGTCGCTCCTCCTCTCCGCCCTCGCCGCGCGGTGCTGGGCCCGCAGCTTGCCCCGCAGGTTGGAGTATTTCCGCAGGATGCGGGTGCTGGCCTGCGTGGGCAGGCTGGGGGTGGGCGGCACGCTTCTGTCCTGGCTCGCCTCCTCGGGGCCGGCTTCGGAGGGAGGCGGCTGGCCGGCGCCGCTGGCGTCTTCGGCCTCGGCTTTATCCACGTTCTCGCGGATTTTGGCCCACAGCTTTTGGTTCTTTAGGTTATTCCGGGCCGGGGTAGTGGCGGCGAATTTCTTGAGGTGTTTTTTCAAGCGTTCAGCCTGCAGCGAGCTGGGGTAGAGGCTGGAGGAGGAATACTTCTGCATGGGGACCTTGATGGGGGGGATCTCCCCCGGGAGACGGGTGTTGAGTTTCTTCACAATCACCAGAGACCTGGTCTCTGTCGTCTCCAGGAACCACTGGCAGATGTCGGACAGCTTGAAGGCCTTCATAAACAGCATCTGGACGGGAGACAGCTTCTGAACTTCCAGCGACCCTCTACTTTTCCGTGTCCTTTTCTTGCTTTTCCAAATCTCCTTCAGCTTGTCGGCTTTGTTCTTCACCTTGGGGGCTGGCTGCACTTCCTTCTCCAGCTGAATCCAGCCCTTCTGAACTTTCATGTACTGGGCATTGAACTCAGCAATCAGCTCCTGGTTCTCCTCTTCGGCACACCACTCCATGAACTTTGGTTTGCTGTCAGCCGTGTCTATGTCCTCCAGCACCAGGGAGTCGTCAGTCCCTGAACTGCACTCATCCCTTGGTTTAGGGATTGCTTGCGTAGACTCCTTCCCTGGTGTGCTCTTTTTTGCAGTGTCAGCGGGTGTGGGCGTGTGTCTTAAGTTATAAAACTGCAGGGCTACTTTTTTAGGCTTTGCAGCCTTTGCTGGAAGATGCTTGCTTCCACCACCCCTGCTGCTGGGACACGGGGGTGAGCTGGCCACTGGCTCGTAGTTCTCCAGCTTTCCTGTGTCCATGGTACTGTCAGAGCTCTCCTCCTCCTTTGCACTGGCATCGCCTGGCTTCACATCCGCTTGCTCTGCATCATCTGCAGGCACACTGCTTTCTGCTGGGAGGAGGATGCTTCTCTTCTCAGAATCATCCTGGACACAGACTTCCAGCATCTCGCCTGGTTGACTTTGGCCACCTTTAGCAGGGGGGTCATCTTTAGAGGAATTTTCTCCCTCTGCCACGGTCTCTTCCACTGAGATGCTTTTATAGGTCTGTCTAGTAGTGACACCATTCTCCTCACCTGGCCGCTGCTCAGCGATGCTCTCTGGAGCCTGGCTGGTGCTTGGCCCCCCGCTGTTTTTGAGCAGCGCGTTATGGAAGCAGTCATTTGGGAAGTGCACGGATGCTGCCCCATCCAGGTGCACTTCTCTCTTAAACCGCTTAGCGCCAGAACTCTTGGAGAGTTTGATCTGAAGGCAAGGAAGCTGCACAGAGCTGGAAGAACCAGCATCCTCAGCGCTGCACTCGGCAGGTGACTGGGACTGCTGGCTTCGGAGACGCCGGTCGGATGCAACGAGCGTCCTCCTTCCTTTCTTTCGCTTCTTGTCTAGACTGTCTTTGGAAGAGACAGAGTCTTTCTCTGCTGTTTCCGAGCCATCGGGTTCAGGCAGTGTTTCCCCTTCAGCAGGCTCTTTTTCACCTGCCGGGCTGTCGTTCTGCACTGCCTCCCCTTCCGAGACTGCAGGGAGGGCTGTGCTGGCTGGCACAGCCTCCTCTTCCTCAAGGGAGCTGTCACCTGGCATGCCCGATAATTCGGCTTCTGCTTTAGCATTGATGTTTTTGTTCACATCCACGCACTGCAAGGTGGCAGGGGGCTCTGGGGGACAATCCCTGCCCTCGGTGGCAGGGGGCTGCTCAGGAGCCTGCAGGTCTGGAGAGCACGGGGAGGGCTCCGCAGGACACAGCCCGCAGGGCTCTGCACCGCCAGCGCCTGGAAGCTCAGCAGGGTCCCTCGGGCCAGTGCCAGCCAGGGGTGCTGCGTCCAGAGCAGTGGAGGGCTGCAGGGGAGACCCCGGCTCCGGGCTGGCGGGGAGGTCTGGGATAGTTTGCGCACCCGGGCCTGGGGAACCTTCCTCCCCGCCGGCTGCTTCAGTGGCAGGAAGGGCAGCAGAGCCGGCAGGATGCATGGCACCGCTGTCTTTGGAGCCGCTGTCCCCGGAGGAATCTGAGCCAGCCTCCGGGGCTGCCATACCCCCGGCCCCTTCGCTGCGAGGGGAGCCTGGGGGCAGCGAGCCAGCCGAGCTGTCCTCCTTCTGCGGGCTGGGCGGAGCGGAGAGGGAGAACAAGGGCACGGCCACGGCGGCTTCCCGCGACCGCAGCACCCGCGTGTCCCGGGGCTCCCGCTGGACGCAGCCCAGGTCGCCTCTCGCTTTCGTCTCTCTGCCAGCCGGCGCCCCTTTGGCCAGGAGCCTAAGCGAAACCCTTTTCTCCCCGTCCCGTCCTGCCCCCGACGACCCACCCCCCGACAGCACCAGAGCCGGCTTCGTGCTTACGAGCGCCTCTGTTCGCAGTGCCGGGCTGCCGCCCCTCTCCTCTGCCCGCGAGCTTTTCACCAGGGTGCGGACGGTCGGGAGCTCGCAGCACTCCCCGTTGAAGTAATACCCCCGCGTGCTCTTCCTCGCCGTCCTGCGGGACGACACCGAGCGCTGGCTCTCGAAATGGCACTCGGTGATGGGCTGGCTGATGTAGACCACGTCGCACTGGTTGTCGTAGTCGTTGATCCTCAGCCCCGACGCCTTTTTGCTCTTGCGGGTGGACCTGAGGGAGGCCGCCTTGGCGCGGGGGTGCCCGCCGGGGGCCCGGTGGGCAGCTGGCGCGGTGCCGGCGGGCAGCCAGCCCTCTTTGGATTTGTCGAGCGGGCCCTTGTCGGCCGGGTGCAGGTGGCAGCCTGCCTTGCCCTTGGCCGCGGCGTGCAGGTGGTTTTCTGGCTTTGGTCTCGCGTCTTGTTCTTTCGCGTCTAGGTCCTGGTGCAAAGATGCTTTCGAGCTGCATTGCAAAGTGTTCTCCTTGTCAGCTCGGCGAGGGGGGCTCACCGCAAAGCCGGGATCCCAGGGCTCTTCTGGCAAAGCTCTGAAAGAGCTCTTCTGGGAGCCCAGGCAGCCGTCTAAGCTGTCCTCGCTGCCATTCACATTTGCCACTTTGACGGAGATATAGCCTTCCACTAGAGTCTTACCTGCTATCTGCTCTTTATTGTCCTCACACTTTCTGATGCCGGCTTCTTGCTCGTGTCCAGCAACTTGCCCTTCCAGGCTCTTTGCAGCATGATGGAAATTCAAAGAGGAAGAGTTCAACGTGCTGAGGTATCCTTGGGTGGAGCTATCCTTTGGGCTAGCAGAATGAAGTCGAGCAACAGGAGGGTCACAGAAGTCTCTTCTCAAAGCAAGGCTGGGGCTCTCTGCTCTGTCCGTGGACTTCAGCTCTGCAGGCTGCTTCGGGGCTTGTCCTGCGACATGCAGGGGGCCATCAGACCCCGAGTGTCCCGGCTCTGAGGAAGAAGGGGGCCTTGATTCAGTACAAATAGCACCCTTGTCCTGATTTTCAGTGCTTCGCTGGCTACAACCGGAGCCACAAGTGGAGACCTCCATGCTTTCGGATTCGGACAACTGCTGGCCTTCAGAGTCCGGTTGTACTTCAGTGTATATGTCGTTTAGCACACGAATGAATTGCTTCTGGTGATGTGTACACAGTCTGACCATAAACTTTTCCAGTGGAGACTTCGGCTGATTGTTAGAGTCTATTGCTATTGTCTCTGCTGCATCCTCACTAGGGAGACAAAGAGAGAAGCAATCAGTAACGCATCCCTGGGAACAAAAGTACACGTTGCAAAACTGGAACAGCCCTTCTCCTCCCACTCAGGCATACCACTCGCCTGATCCCCAGGTGAGATCAAGCATCCTGTTGTCATGAGGTTGGCAGGTAGCCCTTCAGTCCCCAGCACGCACACTTACGCATGCATGTTGCTGGCAGGATACAAACTGCGCTTTTGTCTCCCACTGCTAGAACACCCATAACTGCACTTCTGCCTAGGACTCCCCAGGCAGCACCAGTGTGTAGGCACCATGTGACATGTTCAAACCAAACCTGAACTTCCTGGTGAGAATCAGATTTGTGAGATACACAGGCCCAACGCTTCTGGGATGCACCGGAACGACTGCACGCATCTGCATGCTCCATCTGCGCACCCAGGATCTGTGGGAGCAGAGCAGCATCCCAGCTGGGCAGCCAGAAATCCTGAGCTACCGTTAAGTCTGCAAATTCTGCTTCCTTCTAGGTAGCAGAAGGATGGGTCTACGGCAAACTGAGCAGATCTGAGCCTCTTCTGTAAACGGTGGAGAAATTTCAGAGGGTTCCCAGCCTGCAGGACATGCACGCAGCAAAGCACCCTTCCGTGGTGCAGTGCCTTGCCATTTGCACTGACCTTTGGTTTACTGCCATTTAATAAATTTGCTCTGCAGCTGATGGTCTGATTGTCAACTTGCAGTGGTCGCCCAGAAAGGTGCGGCTCTACAGTACTGTTGTCTACAGGCTCACTGCCACTAGCTACCTCTTAAACAAGGTGATTATCATTTACCTGCTTGGCAGAGGCAATTAATTAGGACTTATTGGTGGGGAGGTTAAGGGATAATTATCGAGTGTTTTCCATGAACCTGTTAGGAGCGCAGCGCCAGGCTCTGTTACCAAAACCGTACCCGTTCCCAGCAGCAGCACGCGCGGTTCCCACCCCGTCCCTGCCGCTCCAAGCAGCGAGGGGGCTCAGCACCGGCACGCACGCTGCCCGGCGTGGGACCTCTGCCAGCATGGCTGCGTGGCTTTGGAACAACAGCTGCACTTTGCACCTCGCTGCCCTTCGAGGAGCGAAAGCTGTTCCCCCTGCTCCCCCTTCCCGAGATGACTCACAGCTCCCGCGCACAGGGAAGCGCAGTGCTCAGGAGGATGACGAGGCTCATTGACCCCTGCCAGTGAATCACCGCTGCGAGCTACCATGTGGCGTTTCAAGGAGGCTTTTGGTGAGGCTGTGTGGTTCCCGCGGATGACCGGCGGGCTGCGCATCTCACCCGGTGCAGGCGGCCAAAAATCCAGCGGGAGGCTGGCAGCCCTGTCGGCTGCCGTCCCTGCTGGAGACCAGCTGAGACTGACAACAGAGAGGGAGGAGAGAAAGCCAGGGACCTGGGATGGCCGAGCTAGGCGGCAGCCTCCGTGCTGGAGCTGGCCTCTGGGAGGTCCTCCCCTGCTGCTTGCTCACTGCTGGCTCACTGCTTGCTGGGGACTGGCACGTGCTGGGGAGGAACCTCCAGCAACCTGCTCCCCCTTGCTCTTGGGGTCTGCTCCCAAACTCAGCAAAGGCCAGGAGAAGCCACCCACGGAGTGCTCTGGGCTCTGGGCTTGGCCACTTGGCCTCCTCTTCACCCTGAAATGCCAAGCAGTCGCCAACAACCTGCTCCGAGCATCTGCTAGCCAGCCCTGAGCTTTCCAGTTTGCCCTAAATTCAGACTTCATCCTCTAGTTTCTTTAAAGACCTCTTGGGCAGGGTTTTGTCAAAACCTCCCGGAAAGGCTGAGTGAGTTACGCTCGATGAACGTGCTCCAGCACCTCCAGAACATGCTGCTGGGTCAGCGTCCAGCCAGGTCCCTCCGCTGCTGCAAGCCGGCAAGAATGGCCACCAGCAGCCACAACTGGTTCCACCCGGCGCTGCCAGTTTGCAACGCCCGGGGTGAATTTAAACGAAAATGCTCAGGTACACCCTGGCCCCTCTCCAGAGCCCTGCATGGGAAGGGTTGTGCCAGAGAGGATCCCTGCACAGCCCAGCTCCTCCCCTCACCCTGCGGGATAACAATGGAGATAAAACTTTCCCCCGCGCCACCAGGAAGGAGAGGAGGGCTCGGAGTCCGGTCACCGCACCGCCTCCTTCCCCCCGCCGCCGCTGCAGCCGGGGCGGCAGGTTTCCTTACCTGCCCAAAAGCCCAGCTCCGGGGAGTGGCAGCCATCTTCCCCACCAGCCCGCATTTATAACCGCGGCCGCCGAGGTGCGGCCCTGCCCGGCCCCCCCGCCGCCTCGCAGGGATGCCGGAGCACGGGGAAGTGGTTGCGGTGGCCAAACAGCCCGCTTCTTCCTTGCCCAGGCTGCTTTCGGTGCCCAACGCAAGCGCCAGCCAAGGAAGAACCCAAAGCGGTCGTCTGGGTGGGTGGTGAGAGGGCAAGGCAAGCTGCGGTCTGAGCAGTTCCTTGCTAGGGAGGGGATTACAGGTTGTATGAGGTCTGTAAATAGAGTCCCTGCTTCAGGAACGAAGTGCCCTGGCAGCATCCTTGCTGGCCCTGCAGAAGGTCATAGTGATGCTTGCCGCAGTGGCTTCACCCAGGCGAGGTGACAAGGTGTGCAGGGCTGGAGAGGACCCGCATCCTGCTCAAGTCTCAGCGGGGACCTGCGCTCTCTGCTCCTAGGGACCCCAGCGTGCATTCCCCCTTGCCGTCACTGCCACCCTATTGCCCTACCATGCTCCAAGGAGTTAATTCGAGATACACACAGCTTGTTAAGCTGTAAGTTTAAAAAACAGAGAGAAATATTTTTCCTGCTTGATAAAGGAGGTAACTCCACCAAAACTCAATGCCCTTTGTCCTTAGAAGACCCATCCCATTTGTCCTTAGAAGACCCATCTTCTCTTAGCAGACGCTCAGTGACACCATTCCCCATGTCTGCAGTTGCACCACCTGCAGGGCTCTCTGCTCTCACGTCATTCAGACCCAAAGGCAGACTGCGGTTCCTCATCCCGAGCTCACCTGCTCCCTCCTCAGCGTACCCCTGCGTGGGTGCCTCGGGCAGCACCTCCTTTTCCTGGGTATCAGAGGTGAACTGAGCATGGCCCTGAAGTGCCTCCCCAGGAGAAACACGCCAGGCACCAGCAGGCCCTCCTGTCCTGCTGACGGGGGTGCAGCGGGAACTGAAGACCGACTGGCAAACACAGAGGATGGGAATTGGGGACGTGTTTTGAAAGAGGAAGAAAAATCGCTCCTGGGGGCCAGCCACCACTGCCTTTCGAGCAGCATGGGTGAGCCCAGCAGCCAGGCCAGGGCAGCCCGTGCCCTCTGCAGCCTTCCCCCCAGCATCCACGCTCACCTCTCCCACAGGGCTCGGCCTGGGAGTCTCTCGGTTTGGGCGCGTGTGAGGGATGCGCCGTGTCTCTCAGCATCTGGAGAAGCCTCAAGCCTGGCTAACGCGGCCCCGCGGCCAGCTGGCTGGGGTGGGGGCAACTCACTGGGGACCCTCTGTGCCTATAGCCAAGCCACCGACTCGTGCAGGGTGCCCAGCAGGATTTCCTGCGACGGGAGAGACGACCCCCCGGTCCGTGGGTTTTCCTGCAGAGGCGGCAGGTCTGCCCTTTCTGGCCGCCTGCCTTGCGAGCTGCCTACACGAGGCTGTGGTGTCGGGAGCTGCATCTGCTCCCGCGCCGCGACGCCCCGGTTCCAGCCTGGCTGCGCGGCCGGCAGAAGACGCGCCGGTGTCCCACCAGCATCCTGTCCCCGGAGCCCCCGCCACCCCCGGGCCCTCCCGGCTTTCCAGGGCAGCCCTGCTCTCTCCTCCCTCCCCGCCTGTCACAGAAGGTGTCAGAGGAATCAAGGGGCAGTAGCTGTCGGGGAGACACACGGAGATGTTGCTACGCGACCGTGGCGGTGTAGCAATTAACGCTCGGAAAACGCGCTGTGCTCTGAAGCTATTTGCATAGCTGCGTGCTGCGGTACGTTTGTTTGCGCTGTGCCGCCGCTGCCGGGTGGAGGTGGAAGCCAGCCCTGCCGGGGGCACCCAGGGCTGCCCGCGAAGGCCACGCAGCTGTGGGTGACGGGGCTGGCGGTTCGTGTGCCGGCGTTAGCCCACGGCTCGCGCGGGTATGGGATTTACGCCGCTGGAGGACGGGGGGGAACGCCAAGCTATCTGGATTTCATCCTGCGCTGCCCTAGGGGCTTTGCCCACCCTACGGAGCCAGCTCCTGCGGTGCTGCCGGCCCGCTCGTGGGGTTACCTTGCCTCCCCCGCTCCCCTGTGCCACCCTGCCTGTGGCTCGAGAGCGTATTTTTGGGGGGAGCAAGGAGGGGGAGAGGAAGAAAGAGAGGGAGAAAGAAATCAACTGTCTCACACCAACCCACCTGGAACGCTGGTCTCTGAAAACCTGCCAATTGCCAACTGCAATCTTCTGGTTTGCCCACCCCAAGTTTCTCACTATTGAACATGAAGCCTGCGTCCTTTTTGGGTTTCTGTTTTTAGCCCCTGAACATCAGTTAGATGGATTATAAGTTTACAGGTATGTTTTGTACCTCAGAGGCACAAGAAGCAGTGGCAGAACAAAAGTTCAAGGCTAAGTGTTTCTGTTCCTTTCAGACCACTCTAAGCACCAGGATTATAGTTCTGTAAAAGAAACAAAACATAGCTATAAACTTATAAAATCCAATTTAGTATTTTTACTGGGATGACCTCTCCCCTCACTCTTCTGCCGTCACACAGCCGACGCAGCGCCAGCCGGCGGAGCCTCACACCACCCCAGACCAGCGGGAACTGGAAAGAGCAGATTTGAGAAATGCGGGTGAGCAAGGAGAAAGCCAAACTTGTGAGCGATGCTCTCCGTCAGCCGATCTCAAAGCACTGGAAGTGCCCGCTGGGTTTGACCCCGTGCCCGAGACGGTGTGCTCTGCTGCCTTCACGGGGGAGCCCCTTCCCCTCTGGTGCGAGCGGCATTTTGTGCGATTGCTTCGGACGAGCGGTCTCTTGAGAGCGGCTCGCTCCCCGCCGGCCATGGGCTGAGCTGAGCCCTGCGGACCTCGCCGGAGCACCAGTGCCAGCGGGGAAGGGCACCGAGGGGGGCACCGCGCCTTCGAGCAGCAGCCCGCACCTGTGTCACCGCAGCGCCCAGCGAGCCGCCGCTGCCGCCAGGGTCTGCCCAAAACCAGTATCCCACAGCGGGGCGGCGAAAGGCAACCCATGCTGCATCTTCCCTGCTCCGTCACAGTATCTCGCTCAAAGCCATCGCCTCTCCTAGCTGCACCAAAGGCCTCGCGCTGCGAAAGGTGGAGGGAGGGGACGTGTTGCGTCCTGCTGGCACCGCGCTACGATGCAGCCATCCCTTGCACGGGTCGGGAAGAACCGCCACGGGCAGGAACACGGTAAGCCACCGCAGCAAGGTTCTCTGGAGCTCATCTCTCAAAGCCCCAGTTAAAGGCTGACACTGGCTGCACCAGTTTAAATGACGATACTTCAGTCGTAAGAAACACTCCTGGCACCTAACACTCCCCACACAGATGAATGAGTCCCTTCACACCTCTGTGGGTGCCAGAGTAATTCTCTCTTCCTGCACTGAAAAAATAGAAAAGCAGCACGGAAAGAGCTGAGGCTCAACACAACAGCTAGCAAAGAGAAAAGCATTTTTCTTCTCTGAATTAAAAGCCTAAGGTGTGCAAAGCAGAGCCAAAATAACTATGGAAATACTGCTGCCGAGTTTTCAAGGCCCCTTAATTTGCACTGTCCTTGGTGACGTGCTTGGGGATTTATAAAGCTTGCATTTCAGCTGAAAAGCAGGAAGTAAGAAGTTATGGATGTTTTTTGTTTAGTTGGGTTTTTGTCAGCTGCACGTATTAGTCAACGTATCCAGGTTGTACAATAAGCCAACTGACTGGATAAACAACAGACATCCATTACAGATTCAGACTTTTAACCCTTCAGAGTAGTGTCTTATTTTTTTTAAGCATTTTAACATTTAAAACAACCTTCTCCCCACCTGCAGCCAAATAAAAATCAAACAAACCAAAGTTGGTTTTACATTAAAAAAAAAAACAACCAACCTCAAATAAGTTTATCATTTTATATTCTTGTCATTGCTTCCTCCACTCCCAGCTTTCCCAAGTAAGTAATCCAACAGTATTCTACAGTAGCTTATCATCACTGGTGATATGTCTAATACAGTATTTAATGACTAATTAAAAAGCTTACCACTGAACTATTGCTTTAAAACCAAGGGAAATTTATCATGTTGGAAACGTTATTCTACATACTAACTTTCAAAGACTTTCCAGAATTGTCCTTTCTAATTTTACTAATTATCAAGGACATCTGGGATCTTCCCTTTAAGGAAAAAAAAATTACCCTGAGTGTTTCTCTCTGAGGCGGTACTCGCAGCATCCTCCCTGAGCTAGGCACGCCAAAAGAACACAGCACCAGGAGACAGATAACAAAAGCACACAGGGCAAAAAGAGGTCTTACAAGGTTTTTCACAGCTTTGCACATGCTTTAAAAAAAGATGCATCCAGTTAAGGCACGGAGGAATGAGCCACAGGGACCTAGGAAGGGATGCCCTGAGTGTCTTAACCGGTCACAGGTACGGCCCCTGATTACGCACTGGCTCTGAAGCTGGTATTAGGAAGGTGCATGGCCTCTTCCCTGCTTCCAAGCCCATTGCAAATTAAGGCTTGTAAGCAGGACATGCTGCCCTGTGACAAATCCCGTCTCACCCTACTGCGCTGCTCCCATACTGGAGGGCCGGCTGCACCTGCGGAGGGGCAGCAAGCAAGCAGAACCCCCACATGCAGCCGATGCCCTCTCCGCAGACATTGCTGCCGCCAGCTCTGTCAGGCACACCGCTACGCACAGCCATTGTCTGCTCCTAGAGATCTTCAAGGATCTTTAAGGCTGCAAACATCCAGGATAATGCTTTTTTTTCCCCCCATGTGGATGTGAAAAAGCAAACGCAGCAGCTAGGTAGAGCAGCCGTGATAGCTGAAAGCAGTCAGCACAGCCAGCCAGCCAAAGCTTGGGAAGGGCTGGTGGGACGCATCTGGAGAGCAGAGAGTACCGCGGGTGCAATTAACAGACGCTGGGGGATACGACCCCATTTCAGATAACCTGGAGATTCACATAATTGGGCCTCAGACAACCAAGGCCGGGCTGTTACTACAAACAGTATCACAGCCCTTAACAGCGGCGCTCCCCCCACGCCGATGCTACGCCGTGCTGCACGAGGACCCCTAGAGAAACAGGACCGAGCAGTCTGATACACGTCCGAGTCACCTGCCAACTGCCGTCCCGAGCAGCGAACTCCGTGCCTGATGCGTCACTTCTTCGGATCGCTGCTTGGGAAATAGGTTAAGGCAGAGAAAGTGGATTTCGCCCCCCGGACGCCCGGGGGATGAGGCTGTCGCGGAGCTGATGGGCTTGGCAAGTTCTATTTTGAAAGTGGGTTAATTTAGCTGCCATTCAGCTACCATTAAATGATGTAGGTTAATTTTATAGTCAGATAACTATTAAGAAACCCAAACATATGGCAGGAAATGTCTCTGTGCGTTCCAGTGGGGAGAGGTTTCCTCTGCGCTAATGTGCCCCCTTCCCCTGCAGCTCCAACCTTCCATCCTTCCCTTCAAACTCTGCACATCCCTCACATCATCGCTTTTTTTTTTTAACCCCTGCTATTACACACTATTGCACTTACTCCCCCTTTCTCCCCCTCTTCAGAGAGTCTATTCTCCTCTCAAAAATTGGCCTTGGTATCCCAGCCCATGGTTATTTTTCTCCTTCATTTATGTCTTCACACATCTCAATGCCAGAGGAAGCCTAACAAATCCAAACCTTGTCCAACCCCAGCTAGTGTCCACCAAAAAAGGTCCCACCTCCCCCACGTATCCGATATTTGTCCAGCTACATGGCAAACTGAGGCAGGGAAGTGCACCTTGTTTAGCACGTAAGGTGCTATCACTACAAATGCAACAAGCTTTCTTTAGGGTTATTTATCATATTTAAAGCATCCTTGATTTTGGCATTTTACCCTTTGTAACTGGATGCCACAGTTAAAACACAGTTAAAATGTACTTTATCTCTGCAATTTTCCTCCCTGCAGCATAATGATAGGTATTGTTTGTTTCTCTGTGCCTGGGATGAAAACCATCAATTGCTTGTTTGCCTTAAAGAGAAAAAAAGAAAAGGAAAAATCTATCCATCAACAACTTATGCCTGCAAAGGAACAGATCCTTTGGAAAAACCCAAAGTGACTCATCACTCCTCACGCACAGCGAGACCGAGGAAGGAGCGAGAACCACAGAAAGGCAGAACCCCCTGAGATGCCTTCACAGCTTGCCTCCCCGTGACTTTTGCACCTCACTGGTCCCACTGCTCCCACCAGCAGGAAAATAATTCCCTAACCTTCACATGGTGAAGTGAAGTGATGCTGGCCCATTAGCACATGCTGCCCATCAAGCACTCGCAGATCCCTTCTACCGCAGGCGTTTTTTATTGTATTAACAGTAAGTGCACTACACAAGCCCTGAAAGCTCTGAGAAATGAACTCACACTTAACCACACGGCGGTAATGATGGTGGAGACCACAGCACTAGCAGGATGTTGGCATTTTTACTATGACTTCACTTTACGTAACCAGAAAAATACAGAATGAGACCATCACCAGAAAATACGGCGAAACCGCCTCTGAAAATCCTCCTGGCAGCAACTCCTGCACTCAGACAGCAACTCCAGTGTCCAAACTGCACGCTCCCTGGGGATTTCTGACCCACAAAGGCTGAGTGCCAGATCCTCTGTTGTCCTGCTGAGGCCCCACTATTCCTATTAATCTCACAGGGAATGTCTTTTTTTTCACTGGGGAGCTATAAGAAAATGGACGAAACAGCCAAACCCATACCTCATCAATCTGCTCTTTGCCAGTGCCGAGCTGGAGCCACTACTTTTGTCACTTCATGCTAGGTCATACATATGTTCAGCTTTAACACCAATTATTATTCCTAATTTACTAATAAACTCATTAAAGGTGCTGCAAGTTATATTTCTTTTAAATCCAGGGTTATGTTATTTTTGCTTTTCTTTGCTGCAATTAGCAATCCAGTCTACGCTCAACCAGATGTAAAGGCACCAACAGAAGGATTTCAATGGGTATAGGCACGAAGGCTAGAACTAAGGAGCAGCCAAGCAGGCACCACTACCTTCCACACCTGTGGGTGCCTACTAGAGAAAAGCCAGCACAGGTCCAGAAACAGGAGCAAAAAATCTGCTGGGTTTTGTGCATCGGTACTGAACCACAGCTATGTAAAGCTCGAGCTAGCAGTGAGGTTACGTAGCTGTCACCATGGCCCAGCGAGAACTTTGGTGTCGGTGAACGCCCCGGATACAGAGCAAGCTGGCTTGGCTTTCAGCTGATGGCAGGAAATCAGAAGAAAACTTGCATTTATGTGCATACAGAGTATATTTGTTATGAAAGGTTCTTATGCAAAACCAGAATCCTGCAGTGTCTTTTTTTTTTTTTTTTTTGGAGTCTCCTTTAAAGTCAAATAATTTGTTTTAAACCGCTGCTAATGCCTCAAAAGCGGCTACTTGCTTTAAAGTCCTGAAAGGAATCTCACAGAAATACCATGCTTGACCACAGCACAACACCAGAAAAAAAAAACAGAAAAAATACACCACCACCTTCACCTAAAAGTGGAGCACGACGGACACACCAAACTGAGTCTGGCTTGCCGTATGC
Organism: Chauna torquata; assembly: GCA_013399475.1. Taxonomy (NCBI): domain Eukaryota; kingdom Metazoa; phylum Chordata; class Aves; order Anseriformes; family Anhimidae; genus Chauna; species Chauna torquata. The sequence goes on along the minus strand of VXAL01008416.1, from coordinate 92,734 downwards.
CGCTAGCTATGAGACGTGTTTAACTTGACAAAAACCGTTTAGATATGCAGAAAGACCCAACAGCACGCTAAGCAAATAAAAAAATGGACTAAACTATGCCCTCGTGGAGGGCTGCAGCTGTCCCACCACCTGGTGACAGGGACGTGCCGTGCCTAGGGTCACCTCTGTGGCCTCGCCGGCGGGCTACGGCATTCCCCAGCCAGCACCGGGCTTGGATCACGACACGGCTCCCAGCACACGTCGGTGGCACGTACGGAAGCCACCCCACCAGCGCACTGATCGGGGGGAAGCTGTTCAGCTTCTCCTAGCGTCGGTTTTTCCCCCGCACAGTCAGTAACTTTTAACAATTGGTGTCAAAGCCTTCATCTAAAGCTCAGTGACAAGAAAAGCACAGTCAAAGGTTTGGTATTAAGTAAGGAAGTCACAAAAGCCCCTTTCAAAGTCAAGAATGTCATTCCAAAACGAATTAGGCAAGGCCCACGCTTTACTAGCTGGGCAGGAGGGATGTGGGACACGTGATGATGGGATCTTGGTGCGCATCAGCAAAAAAAGCAAACCGTGGCCGGCTTAACAAAACTGCCTGTCTAGCCTCACAGCTCCTTACAGGCAGTTTGCTGATAACCCCGCGCAGGCAAACCACTCCTCTTTTCAGCACAGGGCTGTCCAACCTGCACCTGGAGGCAGGACTCCAGCAAGGCTAAGCAACGCAAGCACCAGCTTTGATCCGGCTAGCACGGGCAACAGCAGCAACCGAGATGAGGCAGGAGCCTCGGCACGGGCCGGGAGCGCGGAGCTGGATCGGCAACAGGCTCGCGCTGGTGGCGGCTGGTGCCTCGACCGTGTCCGGCTCCTCCCTCACCGCGCTGCTCCGCGCTCGGAGGCTACAGCCTGGGACTCCGGCCGGTCCCGTGGGAGCTGCAGCTGCGTCCTAGCACAAGCAACCTTGCACTTACAGGCAGCCGCGCTTATATTCCTGTGCTCTGAAACAGACCTCAAGCGTTCCTAATTTTAGCTGAGCTGTTGAACATTTCCCGGAGATTTGAGCCGTAGCCGTCTCGCACAGAAATCTGTCTTTTTGTAACGTGCGCTCAATGGAGCTCCTGCAGAGCTGCAGGACACCCGCAGGTGAGGAAGCAAGAGATTTTAGAAAAGTTTTTTTTTGAATGCCACCTGTAAATTCTGATAACTTCAAATGTGACCTGTAAAAATGAGATGCGATCATCGTGTGCTTCCTCTTCATGATACTTGAAGCAAGCTTTCAAAGGTTGTTTCGTCTGCTTCTTTGTGGGGGGAGGTGGGTGAGAAGGAACTTATGAATTAATTCATAGTTGTGGAGTCATTCAGATTTCTTCTGAATTTCCCACTAGACAATTGAGAACGTGTTGGATTTTAAATCAGAGGCCGCGCCAGGGGAACCAGAGCAGGGTAAACAGTAGTACTCCCACATGCAGTATTATTCGAGATCCTTCCAGCACTGTAGCATTGATTCAAGTGCCTTGAGAATAACTATATTAAAAAGATCATCTTTTATTTTAATCCCTTTGCTATCTTCATGGTTTCAAACTGTGTATTCCCAGATTTGCCTCTAATGCTGCAAGCTCTGCCTTTTGAAATTAATTTTTGTCTGTCGCTATACCTTCAGTTATCCTTTATCCCAGCACTGGTAGCCTCAAGAAGTTTTTATTGCGATGTCCCTCCATGTGTGAATCACATTCCTCAGCAGGTCCAAGAAACTGCTACCCACTTCTAGTTAAAAAAACCAGTTCAGAAAATACCCATTTCTGGGCTAGTGCCAGAGGGTATGCAGTAGTTTGCAGCTGGTGGATTAAGAAATTAGTGATTTGCTGAAGTGTCTTTCTGAGTCAGTACTTAAATCCTCCCTTCCCCCCAGGCCCGCTTTTGTCATGCCTCTGGGACATTAAACAGCTCCGCACGATCAGTTATACCCAAGAAACCAAAGAAAACCTTGCATTACTGCTCTTTCAGCAGCCACAAAATGAAGACGCTATTTTGTTTGCACAAGGAGGTGAAGTTGTGATACTCATGAACTTCCTTTATTAAATCAGCTTCACTCACACAACTGAAGCTGACTTCCAGCACAGGAGAGTTTCAAGTCCTTTCCAGCCAGGATTAACCCCAGTGCCCATAGGTAGTGACCTGAAGCTTTCTGCTCGTCCCGGCCCAGGAGCACGCAGTTTCGCAAAGAGCAAATGAGCAGAGCCTCTCATTTGCCATACGCTAACGTATTTGGATGGTAGAAGGTGACCTGCGTCCACCGGTAATCCATGACGGATCTGTTATTTTGGAAGGCTCTTGCAGGTTCAGAAGGGGCAGCTGCCTCTTCCAAGAAGAAAATGGAGCAGCTCAAAACTCAGCCTGAATCAAAACAAGCTGAGTGAAATTAGCAGAAGACCTTTTAAGCTGCCTAACAGGGCTAATTATGTTTCTTTTCTACTTCTACAACAGGGCATGGGTGCTCCTTTCTGGGTCTGGGCGCAACACACTGTGCGTCATCATCATTATACGCATTTGTATTACAGAAAACTTTAAAAGAAGAATTTGAGACTTTGTTCCTTTAAGCCAAACAACTTCAGCTTAAAAGTGTGAGACCATCAGTGAATCCTCCAGGAAAACAGAAAAAAACTTGGTATTTCTGATAGTCACAGGACTAAAAGTGTCGATTAAAAATGTTCTGGGAAAAGCTTGCAATGTGTAATACATACTACAGAATGGCAGATGGGAATATGGTTCACCACTTTCAGAGGCTATTTTCATAGATTTGACAGATGTATTCAGACATACAGAAAAGACACGATAAATGCTAGTTTACAGCACAAGGCTTTCAAGCTATTTACACAGACTTACTATTCCTAAACTAGCGTGAGATGTAGTCTCTAATCAAACCAAGTTTTTCTTTAGATATTTGCCAAGTAAAGCTAAGCCAATGACAGTGTGAAGCTACCTTAGCACTTCGCTTTTTATTTTTAATACCAGGATTAGTATACACGGAACACAATAGTTAGTTTGTAACATAACAGTTATTTAAGTATCTTTAAAAAAAAAAAAAACTCACTGGAAATCATGTTAGTAAATGCAAACCCTGAAGTACCTGCATTTCAATAGCACAAGCTGAGGAAAGCAACTTCTCGGGGAAAAGAGAAACCTGGGCTAGATGGTCTGCAGCACTATGTGAGTTTTCCTAAAGCTAGGAGATCCCTATGCACTGCTCTCAAACTCATCCTAGGACTGAACACGAAGGCTAGCAGAAATGCCCGAACCCGCGTGGCCTCCATTACACAACACTTCCTGTAACCTACTTTTTAGCATTCAGCATTTAGGTATCAATAATGCATAACGTTAGAAGTAGTTCAGCCCAACACTAAGTATAGCGGGGAGAAAGTGAACACGGGTCTACGACAGGCAGGGGCTGCAGCGCAGCGGCGCTGCTCAGCTTGCCCTGCGACCCCGTGCAGGACAGCGTGGCTGGAGCTCTCCCCACGACCATCAGGAGCCGGGGCCCTGCCCCTCCGCGGCTGCGGGGCGCGAGAGCCCAACCAGCGCCCAGCCGCGCAAGCGAGCAGCGAGGCAAGCACCGCTAGCTCGGTCCGAGCTCCTCCGGTGAGCAGCCCGGCTGCCCAGCAAGGCACGCCGCCTCCCCCGCGGAACCGTGCGATGCGGGAGACCGCGAGCGAGCCAAATCGAACGGACAAGGCAACGGCAAGGGTTCCCAGCTAGGCCTTTGTTCCCGTGGTTTCTACCTTGACTCATTACTAAGTGCTCAATGAACAAGGCTATTTTTTTTTTCCTCCTTCCTGAGAGACTATTAATTCTTCACCAAATAAATTATTCACCATGAAAGAAATTAGGGTGGCCGGTAGGGAAGAGCAAATTAGAGTACAGGAGTTCATCAGACCAGGCTGCGAGGAGGTGACATTTCAGCTTTCACATGCACTCCCTACCCAGCTGCTAAAGCAGCTTTATCGCCAGTCCTAATTATGAACAAGAAAGAGGGTGCAGCGACTCCAAAGCTTGATCCTTCAGCCAGAATTTGTTTTACCTGCTATTTTCACTTCCTCCCCTGGTTCTCCTTATTTACAGTAATTTGCATTTCAAAACCTCAGACTACTAGTGCAGGCATTTAGAAAGCACACTAGAAACAACAGAATTGGAACCCCTTAAAGTTTTTCACAACAAAATTTATTAGAAGAATAGTGGTTTTGAAAAGTCTAGCATCCAGTGAAAACTACCATACACAACGTTACAGCTGGGAATGTGTTTCCAAAATGACATGGTCAAATAATACAATGGAGCCATTAAATCTTACACATGCACAACAAGAGAATTAGCGCTTTGACATACAATGCAAAAAAATAAATGGACCACATGAAATAAAAATTTAAAAGTACTTATCACATACATTAAGACACAGCTTATTTAGTCCAGTCAAAAAATCAGAACTGCATTAAAAAAATTAATGTAGTGCAATCAAACCAAAAACCTTAATTTGTGATCATAAGTGCTCTACTACATAAAACATTGATCATAGCAAGGAACAAAAAATTCAAATCACACAGTACAAAAAAAATCTGTAAATAAATATAAACTACAGTACAAGAGAAATATTAAATTATACAATTCCGTCAAACTGTAAACAGTATATTGAAATGAGGTCCATAAGAGTAAAGGGGGGGGTTCCTGTTTTTTTCCCATGACACTTGAACTTCTAGAGGTCAGAGAGAAATGCCATTTTCCATACTCTTCAAAGACTATGGGTTACATAAATAGAAAGAGAAGACTTTTTAGATGTAAAGTGTCAAATAATAAAGCAGAGGTGTTGCTGACTTGCGACTGCCAACAGATTACTGCAAGAGCAGAACAGCAGATTTTATTTTAAAAGTTTCACCTCCGTGCGAACACAGCATGGAGGCCCATCACTACAGATGTTAAGTGCCAACACGCTCTGAATTAGTGCTCAGCATTAGAGTGGAGACACCTGCTGAGGGTCTGGTCCTACCAATTAAGTGGAAGTGGTTACACACACCATTACCAACTTGTACCTCTGCTGATTATCTGACAGGTTTACACGCTTGTCATACAGACACCAACTTTGGCAGAACAATTACTAATAAACTCAAAGCACTCCCGGCCCATTGGTTTCCATCACAGTGGCCAGTGCACAGAATTCTCTAAGGACATTGCATAACTAGAGTGTAGAGGTCAGACAGCCAAGGACCCGTGCTTGAGGTTAGAAGTAGTTATGGTGAGAGAGAAGCAAGAGCCACGTTAAGAAGCTGCCTCTGCAGGTTACAGAAGCGGCTGGGAATGTATTTCTTTTTTAGCTGCGCTGGCTAGTAGTGGCATTTTAAAATATATAAGTTTAAGATAACATATATACTATATATGTATATAATATAATACATATTATATAATATACATAGGAATTTCTTACAATACATACCAGGAACCCCCACACGATCTGCTCAGTAGTAATAACTGAATATACAGAATGCCACTATAAGTGTCTGAGGCACTGTGTGCTGGAGAGTAAATATGCAGCTTTAAAATCCGTTTGGCTGAGTTATACCTGGATACCTGAACTGAGTTTTAAGTTGACATTCATCAAGGATGTGCTATCAGCACGTCAAAAGAAAAGCAAAACAAAATACAAGTCACTGCTAGGTTTAAGAAGAGAGTACAAGTACCTGAATTGAGTGAGGATAGTGTGTAAACTGTCCCTGAGGGTTTTTAAACAGTGTGTGTACAAGTTGGATTCCTAAGAACATTAGTTTAACTTACATTGCGGACTGATAAAATACCAATGTCTGACAATTTAACAAGTGGAGGTTAGAAAGAGTTATGAGCAAACACTCAAAACATATTTTATACATTTTAAAGCAGCAGTAAGCTGCTGTAAGCATACATCCCATCAGTACAAGCAACACGTGGGACTCAGATAAAGGTTTCTATTTGCAAAAAGCCCATCATATATCGATAAGTAAAGAATATTCACCGGCTAAATTAGAATGCACCTAGTTACAGACTAGCAATTCAAGATTAATTTTTTTTTAATCAAATACTTTGCTATACTTTGCTATTACATACTAAAATCCCTTAAGCTCACTAATGCTGGTATTCTAATCTATTTAATTATTTTTTTAAAATGTTCCCCCTTCATTTAAGAAATATACCATTCCACAACTTAAAGATCCATTTTCAGTCCTCAGATGTAAAAAGCATGTCAATGAGTTTATATTAAAAATTTACATGGTAAAAAGGCTTGAATTTCAGCCAGAGATTCTAAATACTACTCATTCCCTGAAGGCATAAGGGAGAAAGAATCCCTACCCATTTTCTTGTGACATATTTTTCAAACTGAACATTAAACAATGGTCCAAAATGACTTCTCAGTTTGGGAAACTTCCCTTTCCCTACCCATCATCCCAGATTCCAAATGTCAAGCCCTGAAACGGCCTATTGAAATGATCAGTTAAAAATATCAGGCATGTATAAATCTCCTGCCTGAACTTCAGGATATTTTGTCATTACTATTCTTTAAAAGACAGATTAGTATCCCAAGAGAACTTGTAACCTGACCCGAAAAGCTGTTAATGATCCTAGATTGTACATTTAAAATACCTCATAACCTGAAGACCAGATTTAATTAAGACTCTGGTGTTGTAACAGAAAAAGTGCTGCAGTTATTTATCCCTTTTCTGGTACTTTAGAATAGGTCAGACAAGTGCTTTTTATAGTGACAGAAAAGTTTACATGCTTTCATGCAGGCATAAAAATATTATCTGCAAAATATTTGAGAAATGTAGCACCAAGTAGTTGATAAACTGTATTAGTAGCTGTAGTAGTGTCTTCATTATTTCCGAGTAGGAAAAACATTAAGACTGTATTAGGTAATGACTACAGAAATTACTTTCTGACATCAACTTTGCCTGCTCCAGTCAGAATGAAGTCTGCATCCTAATCCCTGCTCCATCAGGTAGAATTAGCATCTTGAGTACTTCAAAATTATACTTACCAATTAAGTAGAGACAAGCATGGGGGAAGGGGGGGATGTTTGTTTGTTTTTAAGAAGGTGAATGAAATACTCTGGGAGAGGCTGGAAAAACAACAAAAAAAATCCAGCCTCCCAGTACTTAGCCCAGGAAAAGAGATTTTGCAACCAGGATAAGAAATTTTTGTGAGGATTACATAAAGCTCTCTAACACGAAGGTTTTCAAGACAATACCTGAATATACGCATAATTTATTAGGACATGAAGTCCAAAACTGCTGCTGTAATACTGTTATAGAGACTTGGTCCATGTCAAAGCAAGAACAGGAGAGGGATGGACAATGGAATGCTCTATTTTTTTTTTTTCCTGGTATACATGGAGTGCATCTATGGATCATTCTGAGTCTACAGTCTCTCTCTGTTTAGTGATCATCACAGTACATCATGCTTATACACTGGATAATCAGAAATTCTTAACTGTTGTGATTATTATGTTTGCTACATCTAACAGAACTAGCAGTGAAGATTTTCGTGTTTCTGAAGGTTCTAATCACCAAGTTTTCAAAATAATTCAAGATCAAGTAGAAATCTTGATAGTACCAAAACTACTCTCAAAACAATTTTTTCAGGCATAGCTTTTAAAACCAGTATTAGTCAACATTATCTACAGGTGCCAAGAAAAAGCAGCATTGACCTAGACTGAAGTCACATTTAGTTTCTGAAACATTTGTGGGGAAAACCTTGAAGTTTCGGATCCTCCTGAAAACGAGAGAAACAACCCTCCAATCCTACCTCTAACATTTGGCAGAGAATTTAAGATATTTAAAATATTGTGACAAAGCTTTCAGTACAGGTTAATAAATATGCCTTCATAAGAGTTTGGACTGCAATAGGTGTATGCATTCTTACACTGAAGAGTTAAAATTTTGTCTTCGCTGAAGAGCGAGCTCTTTACATTACAAGATGTTGCCACACTGTTTTTGAGAAACAAGGGAACGGCACAGTGTTCCCTTCACTCCTTGGACACTCTGTTCTTCTCCTAAGACTCAAGGACATCTTAAGAGCATTGATCCAAAGTAAACTGAAAAGAAACATGATAATTCCAGTTTTGCCTGTATAACAATCATTGCGGATGATATAAAAAGCAATTCAATCAGAACTAAAAAGTTGTTCCAACCTATACAAAGCTTACTCAGCCCTAAAGCCCCTGAATCATATTGCCGGTTCCTGTGAATTTCTGGGGGAAGGCTATGTACCCTTGGGTCCTCATGAAGGAAATATTTAGACTAATGTCGGCCTGCCACTAGTAAAAGCACAGACTGTTCCTTGTCTGTTCCTAACCGGTCTAAACACATCTGCAGTTGCCCTTCATGTTTAGGAACATCCCTGAGCACTGGAAAGCTCCACAAGAAAGGTGGCATAGGAATTGCTTGAGAACACAGAGGCCGAATGTGTTTGTTCCCTTACTAGAGGCACTATCTGTACACCTGCATTTGTTAACAAAGTTTGTTTTCCCAATTTCAATGAAAATTCAGAGTTCGACTTCAGGTCTAGCAATAGGGTTGGTAATGCAAGCATCAAATTGGGGAGTTCTGCAACAAGAAGAAAACAAAGGCATACCTGTATCGCTTGGGCAGCAACCTCTCCTGCGTAACAGGAAGAAATGAGTAATTCTAAAGGAAACTGTCTTGAGCCTTTAAAAAAAACATTAGCAAATGACTGAGAAAAATAGTCTTCTGACAGAAATAAAAATGAGTCCAGATACGTGTCCCTACAACACCTAACTGGAAATGCTCAACTCTATAGCTGTACTCAAGCATTACGGCCACAATAATGCCTACAACACTGTGGAATGAGGATCCAGCTGGCTGAAAGTGAGGTAATAGTTTGTAATATGTCAGAGTTCTAAAAAAGCACTTTTACATCTTACGAGTCCAAATAAAAAAAAAAAGGACACATTTCATACATGTTGGGCTTTCTCACCAGAACTGTACGATAATTAACTCCACACCAGGACCCCTACCACACTAAGCCTTACTCATCTTCAATTATATGCTGCAGCAAAGATTTACCAAGCGACACCTAAACTTCAGTACAATATGAAACTTGATTCTTAAAACTTTATACACACAAAATATAAAATTACTTTTCTAGGATGGGGGTAGGGGAGAGGGATTCTCCTTCATGATACTTGGACTGAAAAACTAGTTTTCAGAGACTGCCACAAATATTATTCACAGTTTCTTGCTGTCAGGCTTTTTCAGCTACATCAACGTAGTACACAACAATACTGTTAAGTCCAATAACTACATCGGATGGACGTTCTCGGGAATAAGAGAAAACTAGTGACGAAAAATACCCGAAAGGCCTCCTCCTAACGACGTCTCCATTTTTACAGGGTTGCGGTTTGTCTACGTTACACGTTAATGCGGTCTCAAAAGAGCAGCAGAAGAAAGACTTTAAACCTTATCTCCTGTCCAAGTGATCCAAGTAACATAAGCATCCACTTACCAGAAATAACATGAGAAACAAGGCTTTTGTTACAAAGACAGCAGTGAACCACACCTTCCCACACCAAAATATGGTCAACCAGGGATTTTGGCCATGCAAACTGCTGGTCAGCAGAAAATTAAGCATGCTAATGGACAAACATTAATTCCAATCATATATTTAAAATGATCCCAAATACTACTAGTTAGCTACACTGAAAGCGCCTGTAAAAAATACGTAGTGAAAAATGAAACAAAATGTTAGTGATCACTGCAGCACTTAGAGTGATACTAGTCTTACGTGATGAATCACCTCAGAAAATACATTAGATGGGACTTTGAAACAAAAAGTTAACATTAAAAGGTGCACCTGAATATTACAGACTAAATTTACAAAACCTACAATAAGGTAAAATATATATCTTTTGAATATTCAGCAGCTTTTTTTTTTTAAATTTGTTTTTATTTTTTGAGAGGCTCATGAAATTTTTAAAAGGGACCACTAACTAATCTCAACCATGCTTCACAAAACAATAATGGCTATTTTATATTGCAGTTACCAACGTAATGCAATTAGTGCTTAAAAAATAATCTACACTTTTTTCTTTTTTTTCCTTTTTAAACAGAGACCTTTGGAGGAAATATGGTTGTTCAAAAGCTTCTCGAGAAAGAAAGACTACCTGAATATTAAGTTATCACAGATCAAGTGTTGTGTCTAAAAGCTTTGCAGACATGAATATTACAATCTTCAGGTCTCAGGACATTTAAACTGAGAAAGTTACACGTTTGGTTTGTTGTGTGTTTTTTTTTTTTTTAAATCCACTTTCTAACCAAAGCAAATAAAGAGTACTCAACTTCTCACTATCTATTTACAATTCTTACTTAGCCTACAGTCTGAAATGACAAGACAAATTCTCTCTTAAAACTGCAGCATTAAAGGGTAGGCACACCATTCTTCTGCTGCACGATTGTCACCCACTTAAACATACACATACAAAATATTCAGGTTAGTAAAATGAGCACTCCACATACACTACAGTGACAAGTTTTTATAAAACTCAACTCATGTTGCTTAAATAAAGACAACTGCAGAAGGTTAAACCTCTCTGAACAGTAAAACTGTGTTACTTTTTTTTTGTTGTTAAACTTGCAGCAAACTTTCTACCGTAACCTCCAACAGCAGATGAAACCACACGTTTAACTGCACCTTTTATTGCAATCACCAGCTAAACTGGAACATATTGCAGAATTTATATACTGCTACTGAGCTTAAACTGCTTCAAATGCCGCAATGAAAACTAGAGAGCTATGAGGAACCAGGATTTTGAGTACTAAAACATTACGTAAACAAAAAAAGTATACTTGGGGCGAAACGCCCAGTCTGTTTCAAGAATGAGCAGTGCATATTTAAAATGACAGCAATGGTGTGCCTAACCTTTGAAAATATGAAGTTGCTGGGGAGGGGGTGAGGCTAACAGAATCAACTGTTCCAGAATTCATTCAGCATCCCCAGGACTATCTAAGGCCATCCTCCCATGAACTTTTAGAAACCACTTTCAATCACTGACATCACTTAATGCGCTCACAGAAAAACTCCAATGCTTCTTTTGGTTGTGCAACTGGGAAAAACAGTAATTCTATCTACCTTTTGCACAGATTAAGACCAAATTGTTTTTACCTGAAGAACCAGCAATTCCGATTTGGTCATATTGTGGTAAGTCCAGTAAGCTCCACCTAGTTACTGACCACTCCCGCAGAAAGTATCAAAGATAAAAGTTCTGTACAAAACTTATCCTGGATCTCCATATAATGATAAAGATATCATTAATATTGGAAAAAAGAAAAGATTTGTGGTTTATGGAGTGCTTTTACGGTGTTTAAATGCTTATTCTAGCATGTGCTAAACCACTATCAAAATAGGTTAAATAACAAAAAAAAAAAGCAGGACTTAGATTATTTCCTGCTACTGGCAACTGTAATATTTAAAAAGGAAACACCCATTCACTGAGTGTTCGACCCTGACTGTATTACAGATAGATATGATGCAGAGCCTGAGTTAGATCAGGCTACCAGTGTTTTACTTCTTCCCTGAACATTAACAAGCTCCTTCACTAATGTGGATAATTTGGGCAGACTACTGAGGTTGTAACGTTTGAGATCACTTTTTTGTGGGCTTTTTTTTTTTTGCACAAGATCACAGTAGTTTGTTACACATATCCCCCCCGTCCCCAGATTAGAGTCATTTAAACTAGTTGTTGGAACCACATAGTTTAGTAAACTCAGAATCAAGTCTGTAAAAAGCATGAAGGTCACAAAGAACCATAGTTCTGTTATAATGAGGCATACCCCAATACATCTTTTAGTGTACCCTGACTGCTCCTGACCATGAGAAGCTTGTCTTCCATGAGATAAGGCTACATCCTCAAGCAGGTGAGTCAAATATCACCCTTCAAAAATATCAAACAAAATTACAGCAAAGGTAGTGTTACAAATCATTAACTGACGTATTCTGAAGGTAGTGTACGTAAGTTTTCCCTCCCCTCCCCTCCGGGTGAGCACTAAGCAGACAGCGAATGGTAAGTATGTTTAATTTAGAAAGAAAATAGCAGAGAGCCTAATTAGACCCAATTGATTATCCACCAAATAAACAAGTCTCTGAGTTCAAGAGAGGTACCATTCCTAAATAACTTGATTTAGCTTAAATCTTTCCATCAACTGGATCAAAGAAAATGAAGGGGGGGAAAAAAAAAGATTTCTGAAACATTTTGAAGAACAACGGTCTGATTCTCATTCAAAAAAGCCTGGTTTTAAGAGACTATCATTTGAACAAAGTGGACTTATTTCTTTAAAGGCAGATATGAAAAAATCCAACAACAGGAGTTCAGGCAGGATCTACAGGCAAGATGTCCACTTCCACAGATCGGCATTCTTTATGAGGTAACTCAACTCTCTATTACAGAGAAACATGCAAAAGGCCAAACAACAACAAAAAAAAGGAGGGGGTAGCAGGCAGGTGAAGGAGGGAAACTACACCATACCAGGCTAGAAAAAAATTTACAAATGTGACATTCAGAGCACACCTTTCACCTGTGTCCACACAAGTCTATGCTAAACTGCAAAGGAAAGAACAGTGCAGTAAATAGGAGAATCAGGTGTGCTCAATGGTGGTTGAACTATGCAGTAGTGCTCACCCAGTTTGCAAAGTAATTGGCACTCTACAACATCCCTACTCATCTTTCAATTCATTCGCACTTTGTGCTGCTTCTCCCTGGGGATCTAATTCAATCTTTACTGAAACATCCTGCCCCTCCGACCTCATTAATTTCATTTTTTTCTTTGGAGGGTTTTTCAAAGTGCCCAGCCTCTCTTTAACTTTGTACTCCAGTGTACTGTGGGGGATCCCATAAATACTCTGAGCTTTGGAAACACTCATTTTCCCGCTCATAACCACAGAGATTGCTTCCTCCAGTATCTCGCTGTTGTACTGTCTGTATCTCCCTCTTTTCTTCCTAGGTTGCTTGGAGCCAGGATCTCCCTCTTGATCTGAGGTGGGATATGGCTGTCCAGAGGTAGACTGCTCAGCATCTGAGCCCCAGGAATCTGGTCCAGCATCCAGCAAACTTCTCCTGTTTTGTTTTGGAAGGATAGCCCTTAACTTTTTGCTAAGCGCGCTCTCCGTTTGTGAACCCATTACCAAAGAGCTATAGCTGTACTGGTCACCAGTGCGGGACTCCCAAGAAAGGTCCATGCCTCGAACTTGTGGTATCTTTAAATCCACAGGAGACGAATGGCTCACGTCCTTTTTCCCATCCTGTTTAGTTTGAAGTGCCATTTTTTGAAAGGCAGAGTTTTCTGTAAGAAAAGGAAGGTCACTGATGTTGCTGAGTGCACCATTTCCCCTGAATTTCATGCGGCTGAAATTGAATTCGTAGTGTGGTTTTGCCCAAGAAGCCTCCCTGGATAATATTAAGTGCTGTCCATGATTCTGTAGTCCAGATGGCCCATGGCTGGCAGCCGTAGAAAACTGGTTTCTGCTCAGCAGTTCTTCACTAATCTGGAGTGATCGAGCCAGCGGTACTTTAAGAGATGTAGAGTGGCCATAACCTTCCCTGGTTCCATCCTGCAAGCTTCTTGGAGGTACCCCATCACCACTCTGTAGTCCCTCTGGATGGTGCTGGCTGGGTCTCCCAGGTCGCCTAATTGGATGGAAGGAAACTGATGTGAGCAGGACTTGCACAGGTAGGGAGGGATGGGTGAGGGGGCCACTCCTTTATTAGAAGGCCTTGCTTGGGTAACATCACTTTTTGTGTTATTTATTTTTCTCTAAAACAATTTAATTTTTTTTTAAAATTTTTTTTTATTTTTTATTTTTTATTAAGTCTCAGCATCAGTCAGTTTTAAAACTTGTTCGTAAAAAAAGAGAAGCTTTTTGGGCAAAGAAAAATGAAACCTGTTGGCTGGTCTCTGGTTGGGTTCACAAATTCTCGGAGTAGAAAAGACTTCGCGCAAGCGTCTGAAAATAGCACCTTAATTACAAAGTAGTAGTCAATCGCCATAGATCTATACACAACTGTGTTACTGGTGTGACGTTACCACTAAACAAGTACAGTAATAAAAGAGTAAGCCAAAAATGCAACGTATTCAACATGCAAATATGACTGTCACCTGCAGTATCTACACGTAGGTGGAAACCTTGGATGATGTTTGCTTACATCATATTGAAGAACTGCTGCTCAGGATAAAAAATGCTTAGCAGGCCTCAAAAGTATTTGCTTGACTTTCATTAAGCACCAAATATGAAAGCTAGGATACTGCAGATCACAAAGAAAAACACCAGACTTACCAAATTGCTCTCATAACAACTAATTGCATATATACATGTCCCTGATTCTCATTTGACACATAGCACAGCATGGCTAGGAAAAAAAAAATTCTCAAATTCAAACTACGAACTTTAGTCCAGACCAAGTGTTAATAGCATAAAAAAAATAGTATGTATTTTTACCATTTTCCTTTTGTCACAAGTGTTCTTCCTACGACACAAAGCACTACTACTGCAGACAAACGCGTGTATTTTAATATTTTACTTGCTTAGCCCCTTTGTAGTAACTAAGTCACACTAGCCAGCAACTAGTTGCAAATTCCACCTCCAAACCTTCCCATATTCGACATACAGACTAAGAAAGAGGCTAGTAAGTGATTCTATTTCAATGCCCTGGGAGCCTTTACTGGTGTGAAGCCCTCTGGATAAATCAGCGTTATTTAAGGATAGGATAAATAGTACTGAAAAGCTACATCATTATTTTTAAAATCACATTTAGATCAGAAAAAAAAAATCTTTAGAGCAGAGACATCCACTGAAAGAACCTGGCACATAACAGACACAGTGCTTAACATGCATGCTGCTAGCTTCTCTCCAGGATGCGGTAAGCCATAGTTGGAATAACAAGAGTCAACACGGATTCCGAACAAAATCCAGAGAAATGAATAAATTCTGCTATTCCAGAGAACTCAGTGCATATTCTCTGTCCCTTCTATAGCATGTATTAGCACCAGAATGCACAGCAGTGTTTCTACACCTAAAGAAAGGTCATACTGACAGCTAACTACAACAGAAGGTCACAACCGATTCCCTTGATGCTAAACAGACTAAACCTTCATTTATCACACACCTGTACAAGTGACTACAGGTGCCAGTATACACCATCCTCTCTTGACCCACAGAACCGATCAGGACAGAGCCAGATGCTGGCCCTATCATCCCCATGTGTTGGGCTTCGGCCCTCACTTGAGGCACATACAAGGGAACAAAATTTGCAGCCCTGGTGGATTCTGCTGTCTTCATAAGAAAATAAAGCTGGAAACGGAACCTATTCTGACTTGAAAGAAGAAGAGCTGGTGGGGAAGGTTTACATTAACGAATGGTGTAAAAGTATTAAAACTAACTGCTAAGCAAGGACTGAAGTATTTTATTAATAGAAATATTAAATGGGAAATGTAATCTTGAAGGGGGAAAATCTGAGACAGTATTTTCCCAAAGAAATGCAACAGTTAAACCAGTTGTTAGCAGTACATGGGATTGGTGGTGGAGGTGGGTTGTTAGTTTAAAAATTCAAGTTTTTCAAATGCTGTTGTTAAGCTAAACCCAGCAATTAAATGGTAGTTTATACCATATACTGTTTCTGTACTTCACTACTAAAATTACTTGTTCACAGTAGCTTCAAGATAATATTCTCCTATCAACACCCAAAATCCCTCTTACTCCCAAATCAGCCTCTCCAGTATATGTAACTCAATCCTAGTAAGAGTAAAGGGTTTCTAAATGTATGCAAACCGTGACCATTATAAATATGAAACCTAAAAATAACTATTAATAGCTCTCTTTCACACCTTGAACTAATTAAGGCAAGAGTAGTACACCATGTATTGTATAGATTTAAAAAAAATCATTCAGTGCTAACGTGCAGTCATAACGAGAAATACCTAAAATTTTCTGAACTACCAGACTTCCCTCCTTGCCTGCCCCACGCCCTTTTTTTAAGTTGTGGTTCATGCTAGGAAATATTAACAAAGAACATGCAGTGATTTAAATCAAATTCATCCTGGTTCATCACTCAAATCATTGCTACCCCTAAAATAAACTTCTCTGTTAGTTAACTTTCCCGTCAATGAAATGAAATCTAAACTATATTGTAAAGATTCTTCAGACATTTCACTGAACTTCAATCTCCACTGAATCCAAGAAGCAGGTAATGGAAAGATCTGTGGCTAAGTATTAAACTGGCCAAAATAACAGACATTACAGTTCTTAACTGCAAGTAAACCTGTCTCAGTTTGCAACAACTCTTATTTGGTAGGTGGGATGAAGGTATTTACCAAAGGTACAAGCTGAGAGACACATTACTCCAAAGGGTTAACACCAAAAATAAGTTAAAATTAACAAAAGATAAACACACATTTTTTAAGTAAAAAAAAAAAGTTTTAAAAGGTCATAGTAAGTTGCTTTCTCTTACCCATTTCCTGGAGTACTGGAGCACCCTGGAGAATGACTCAGAGAGGTGCTGCCGGCACAAGGACTCTTCTTAGTGGATAAATCAAGCACACCGTCTGCAGAGATGAAAGAATCACTTCAGCATTTGAAGAAACAGAATCAGCCATGCTGTCCCTTGACAGAACCAGTTCTTTGGGCTAAAGTCATATTTAGCACACAGCATTCTTAAATTTTTTTTTTTTTTTAAATGAGTCAAAATTTGGATTTGTTCATAATTTGGCTTACAAGTGACTTCAACATAGTCCTCAGAAGTCACAACAAAATTTTGTTCTCTGGCTCGTGTAACGGATACTAATGACTACCTACAAACGACAGTTCAGGATACAATACAGGCTAAGGCATAACTAACCCTCAGAGGTCCCCAGATGAAACACTCCTCAAATTCCTTATATTTTGGAGGCTTTAAATCAGTGTTGGATTATTACTATTTACTTATTTTTAAACACAAATCTACGGAGGAAAATTAATGTAAGAATTTCATATTGGAAACTCACTTTCAAATGAACACACAGGCACAAGTGCCGGACTCCTCACCTGGCAGCTAGCCTCATCCTTTTTTCCACGTCTCTGATGGGTCCCTGCTGGCAGGACTGCTGCCCTTCCCCTCTATCACGTCATTTTACTCCATCTCTTCTTCCATATACCAAACTCTTTTTCCTGCTATACTGCTTCTTCTGTTCCCCCCTGGACACACACTAATGGCACTTCCACATGCTCACCCATGCTCCTCTGTGAGCCCTTATGTAAGCTCTGCATTTCTAGGCAACAGAAAAGGGAGAGCTTTTTGCTAGCAAAGCCTTGTTCCTACTGCACTGAAACAACTTGAAATTCTGGTCATTTTAATAAGAACAGCACGGTCTTAGAAGCAGCACAGCCATCTGAAATTCCTGGAAACTTTGAAACAAGGAATTTATGAGGTAAAAATAAATGAAACCTGCTGGCAAAGTAAACTAGAGACATTTCAGAGCTACACGCTTACTCTAACTCCAGTAAGTACCACCAAACACAAGAACAATCTAAGATGGCTTTCAGACTGCTTGGAGTTCTCATTTGACATATGGAGCAACAAGACAATAAACAGTGAAATAGAGCTAACTTACAGAAAGCTGTTCCACCCACTGCATTTGGGAACACACTGTAACCCAAACCTAAGCAAGCAGAGAATTCAGTTTTCCCTTTGAACACCCTGATATCCAGCCACAGGATACAGTGACTGGATCAAGCAGCACCTCCTTTTCAAGAGGACCTACTAAGCAGCAGACTGCTGCTGAAGGTGCTTCAGCCACATCTCCATCAGAAAGGTCATCATGACCTAGAAGTCCTTGAGGGCAAGCAGGACCAGCCACATGACCCATAGAGAAGCTTATAAACCAGCTCCTTCTTCCCCTCAACCCTCTAGAACAAAAATGTACCAAAAAGCACTGCCGGCAGTCTTTCATGACAGCCTCTTAAATCTCTCATTAGCAAATTTGGCAAAACCTCTTCCCACTTGCATTAAACGTAAATTGGAAAAAAATAATTACATCAGCAAACAGATCACTCTAAGAGTTAATATGCACGTGTTCTAATTCCATAACAAGTGTAATGAACATAAGTTGAGCTTTTTTGTCTCTAAAGAACAGTTTATGTATGATTTCTTCTTCACCATACAACCCTCCAATTAAAAAAGAAAAACAAAAAAACAGAAGCAGAACTAATTCTCTCTCTCTCCTTCAGGGAAAGTTTCAAAATCAGAACAGTTTAACATTTATAAACATATATAGAAAAAAGACACTAGCGAATTACATTTATTATAACATTAGCTCGAAATAAATGCCTGTTACCTAAACGCATAAGTCCTCACTTAAAAAAAATACCATATAACATTTCACTGCAATTTTGTAACTGACGTGTGGCAGCAACTTGCAATTAGTGCTGTAAGCATAGTAAGTGTCCAGATGTCCAATCTGAACATTGTTGGACACTAAAAATTGACCTACTTACAAAAGACTTCATAAACTTAAGTTGAACAAAGTATAAAGGGATATTTACAACTATGTACTAGCTAGTTAAAGGTTTTTTTTTCTTTTTTTTTTTAAAAGGCATCTCTTCAACTTGAGGATGGACAGCCTACCTTGTATTTAGTAGAATGATTTCAGACATTTATTTACCCTTCTTTAGAAATGTGTTCAGAGGCTAATTCTAATCCTATCAATAAGATACACTTACGACAACCTCTATTGCACATTTTCAGAAAAAAACATTCACATATTATAATCACTCACAGAATTTGCTTGTTAAAAACATTTTTTTGATGGAAAGCTTGGTTTTCCCTCTAAAATAAGTTCTGCAGCACTGCTACAAATTATTCAATCTGTGCTTTGCTGAACAAGTCTATTTTTAAGGTAGAAAAAAGACTTTTTCCAAATGCATAAATCAGGAAGTTTTATACAGTTTGTGGGTATCATTTTTGCAGCTTTCACAAAGCAATTTCTCTCAAAATTTTAAAAGATACTGCTTTTACACCACGACCATAAAGAAAATAAATCCAATCAGTTCTTCAGTCTGATTCTGTACTGATCTTCAGAAAGGAGACATTATAGTTTTCATCGACCACATGATCTTGTCTTATCAGCAAGTGTACAGCCAACTTTGGCAGACTATTTCTTGCAGCTCCCAGCAGCAACAGCACACTTGTCCCCAGAGGTTAGACATGTCCATCCCCTTTGCCTTTCTTCAGAAAACCACTCACATCTACAAGCCTGCATTCTTTGAAGAAATATGTTCTCTCCCAGCCACATCTAGCTAGTCATTATTTTATCATAAATATATCTATCACTTTTCCACTTTACATTTTATGTAAAAGTGCAAACTTCTAATTGTTTGTTTTTGCAACAAGAATGCCATTAGTGGATTGCCATAGGATGCAAGACACTGATAAGAGTCCTACCTTGTTCACTAGGTTCTGACTGAGACTTTCTGACAGTAAGGTCCAGAGGTGAGTCTTGGTCAGCCATGAGAAGTTTGCTGAGCACAGGGTTCTGAGCAGTTGCAGCCGTGGGAGAGGAGGCGACCAGAGATGCTTTCAGCAGGCTTTGGTTCTTTGTGCTATTGGGCTGGCTGGAGTCCTGAGTAGAGCTATTTTTTGAGGTATATTCAGCAGCAAACTGTCGGATCATTCGCTGCATGATCTCACGGGCCACTAGGGGAATATTGGGGTCAGAGACCCTAGGACTGTCTGCAAACATTAGAGATTTTTTTTTTAAAGGAAGCACTTCAAGTAAAACAGCTTTTATATTAAGTTATTGTTTATTTAAAAAAAGCCAAAGATAAAATAGTTTCTGTAGAATATGTATCTTAGTCTTAGAATACCTGAACAAGAACCATCACTAATTCTGGTACAACCTTCCCAAAATAACAGTTTCCTATGAGAAATATGCAAATCTCATCTTTTGTTTTCAAGTACATCTAACCAGACCTTTAAAATGTATGGAAATAGAAAGAAGAGCTAGACCCATGAAGAAAAGTACCAAGTAATGAAACTCATTACAAAAAATTGAACAGGTTATTCACTGCAAGAATTGAGTAACTTACCTGTAACTATTGGAAAAGAAGGGGGGGAAGAATAGAGCTGCAGCAGTCCCCTATGAAATTACTGGGAAATAAAGCTCTATACCTCTGATTCTTCAAAATAATTCACGTGAAGATCAAGTGTCTTCCATCTTATTCTATCTAGTACTACTTCACTACAATGCGGCATCAGGTATCACCTAAAGAATTTTCCCTTACACAAAAACCAAGAGGAAGACTTGCTAAATCTATTGGTAAGAAATGTGAAATGGAACAGGTAGAAATTCCAATTTTTCTTTCCTACATGAAATAGTATATAACTATAAAAGTACTTGGGGATATGGGCAATACAAATATATTACAGCAAATCACTATTTTAGACAGTAGCAATTCATGATGTCAAAGCAAATCCATAGCTCCTACATCACAGGTGCTAAAGTCCTGCCACTTCCTCTCAAGCACTGCTCATTTTCTCTGGCCAAATCAGGGTGGGTTTTAAGTTCCAGAAACAGCTCATAAGGTTTGATTTTCTATTTCTGGAGAAGCATTCACAGAAAATTGTGCAGATGACCACCAAAATCCACACTCAAAAAGGAACAGAAATGTTTTTTGTTGTTGTTGTTTTTTGTTTTGTTTTGGTTGGTTGGTTTGTTTTGTGTTTTTTTTTGGAAAAAAGACTGCCTGGGTTGAAAGGTAATTTATCAAGATTGAGCTATTAGAAATATTAACAAAATCATCTGTGGGACATTTCAGTGTTAATTTGTCTTTTACCACCATTTTTGACAAAAATGCATCAATCCACGGACGAGCTTTAGAGTATCTGTAAAGGATGACTGACACAAAGGTTTGAGTGTGGAGCTGCCCACAAACCAGAGAGTAGTGGTAAGCAGCTACTGTGTTTCTTCATGAAAAAAACATACTGAGCTTTAAACACTTACCAAGCCCGAATTCCTTCCTTTAGGAAAGTTCAGCTTTCTAAATTTAAGACCCTATACAGTCACCATACATAATCTTATAGGGGTGCAGTAGCTGTAAATTTCTAGGATGTTTGTGTAAATAGTTAATCATAGTCAATCATTTTATTGTGAAGTCTACAGGATGTTTGTTTTATTGTTGCTAAGCACATGACACACCAAAGTTTAAAAAAAAAAAAAAACACCACCAACAGATGAGCCAAACTTAAATTTAGGTATGTTTATATTCTCACTTTCTTCCCAAATGATCCATAAGGACACAAGCTGTAACAGGGAAGAAGTGTGGAAATTCTTTCCAGAAAGGGTGATATTTCTTCCATCTTCTAAGCTCTCTACTATAACCTGCTGAAGGACACGTGAAAGGCTCTAAGAAAGTCCAGAGGGGCACAAACTGATAGTTTGATCACACAGATGCCAACTATTTGACATGTGCCTGTGATGGACACATGTTGGGCTGCAACATGAGTGCAGAGCTCTATGTAACTTATGTTTTCTGAAGAATCATGCCTTTACTGTGTACCTACATTCACTTGTACAATTCAATAATGCTTACAGCTAAACGAATTTCGAAATTCAGGGAGAAAATATTGTACATGCCTACAGCCATACATCTTTCTAATCTGCAACTTCAAAGAAACAGCACAGAGCAACTACTAGAGCTTTCTAGTGCTGCTCAGGATAAACTCACTAATTCAAGACACTAATTTTCAAGCAGAAGGGTAGTTACCTAGCACATTATAAAGGCTTCTTGTTTAATACAAAGCAAGATTTTTAAATGCCAAGGATTAAAGCTGTTCAAAAGTGAGTGCAAAAATATTTGCTGGTGCCTCTGCAGCATCACTGGAAATCAACCAGATGTTTATTTTGATTCCAAGTGTCTAGTTTCTTTGAAAAATTAAAAAAAAATCAACTAAAGCACAGAGACTCTCGGAGATGATAAATACAGTCAACATTTATCTGCCATAAGTTGTCTAAAAAGAAGTACATCTGAGCTTTAAAACCTCACTAGCCTTTGTGTATTTTATCTGTACTGAAATCTCAAAAGGGAAGCATCAACTGAAAAAGGTATGATTTCACTAAACCATCAAGTGAAGGTCCTATCCTACCACAATGTAAAAGTAATAGACAACCAGATACTACCACTCTGCTTTCACTGGAATTATGAATATTTGATAGAACCATTACCGAATCAGAGTGCCATGGGCACAAAGCAGAGAGAAAGTAGATAAGATTAATGGACAGTAAGCCTGTTCAGAAAGTTTACTGATACTGTTAATTATCTATGTATGTTAAGCACATGAGTTCATGTCGTTGACATGCAACGGGCATCTGTTCACAGAACATCTGCATTTTCCCTGATCTGCACGGGCTACAAAATATCAGTCTCAAATGTTATTGGCAGTGAGGATGGAAAGAAAAAGAACTAATTACTGGCATGAAGCCAGGACAGCCAAGTATCTGTGAGCAATGTAGGAGCGTCAGAATTCTACCATTCTTTGTGTCCTCTTTGGTAGGACAGTGCCTGGGGATCTCATGGCAATGGCATGAGTTGGAATAACCTTTTAAGCAATCTAAATACAGCCAAGCTGGACAATGATGCATTAAGGATTCAGAACTGACTTCCTGCCAGGCTCCTTCCCCTCCCTTATTACTCTTGCACCAAGCACAGCTCTGCCAGAGAAAAGAAAGCAAGAGTATATTAAAAAATTCTCAAAGATTCTTAGTCATCTGAAGTGATTTCATTATCCTCATTCTGTGTATCTAACCACAGAGATGACGTTAAATTGTCTTCCTTCAATTAGGAATTTAAGTGTTTTTCATGAAATGCACACAGGTCACACAAAAATTTAAGCTCAACATTAAAGGGATGAGCTATTTAACCAAACATTTGGAAGTGCTGAAAAAGCACTTCCTCACAACCACCATCACCACTAGAAAACTGAAATGGAAAAAAAGTACATTCTCTCTATATTTTTTTCTTTTCTTAAATCAGTTCTGGATTTAAAGAGAGATAGGACAAATTTAAAATTAAAATGAAACCTTAACCTTAAAAGAAAAAAGCCACTGAAAAGGCAGACTTGGAATAAAAGCGTTATCTGAACTATCAGTAGTAATGCAGTAACTATCCCTCCTACCATCCTACATGCTTGTATACTTCATGCAATTCATCATACTATTGAGTTTGTATTTATTCATTTGAGTCATAAAAGAAAGGCTAAAATACTGTTATCTACTTAAAACACCTTTAAATATTTTGGTCACTGTGAGGATGGGCTGAAGATTGGCTACAGCAATTTCTAATTTGTTAAACTGAAGCCCTGCATTGTCCCCCAGCAGACAGGTTGGAATTACTGATTTGGCAGATTTTCTCACACATGGGTTAGACTGATAAGTACAATGTACTTTCATTCAGGACGCAAGGATGCACTTGGAAGCAACCTCGAGATTCCTGTTTCTCAGGCTGGCAGAAAACAGTGAAGCGAGTTTTGTGCCTTCTTAAGAGTACAGTTTAACTGACGTAACTCTCCAGAACAGATTTACGGCATTTTCCAACACTAAGCTACTATTATTGTTCTCAGCATATTTTACAGTACTGATTTTCCAATTCATCTCCTGATCACTTTTTGAATTCTCCATATATGTCCCTTCGCACTATCCCAACAATATTTTGTATTGTGGATTGCTGGGGCAGGGGGTGGTGGAAATCACCATAGACCACAGTGAGAAGACTGCTGTCCTCTTAAAAAAAACAAAACAAAACCCTGCATTAATACAGATCCCACTAATTAATAAATTAATAAAAAAAAAAAAAAATCCCATCTACCATCACCACTCTTCCCTTGTTCCAAATAGCCCACTCACCTAAACATTGGCTTCAGAGGAGCAGTTCTGCTGGGTAAGAACTGAATAATTCCTTCAAAATGCTAAGAACACTAGTGTTCTCATGGAGAGTTGTACTTCACGGTTAAATATATTATGCTCTCTTGCTTTTTCCCCAGGACCACACTGCTCTGCTGCTACGTTATTTGAGAGACAATTTTCACTCTTGATAAATATAAAGAAGAGACAACTGAAAAATACTGAACATACAATGACAACTTGAACATCCAATCTTTGATACCTGCATCACATGCAAAAAGACCAGCAAGAGATATCATTTCCATCCCCCCCCGCCATTAAAACCAACCTTTTCTGTAAAAGACTGCATTGAGGAACTCTTCCGCTTGCCTTTCAAAACGAATGATTTTTGCTTGCTCTTGTCTAAGCAGAGCTTCTTGTCCAGCTTCCGAGGCTGGCTCATCCAGACTGACTAAGTGTTCCTGCAAAGATATTTAATATTTGTAAGATCTTCCTGACTGCAAAATGAATAAAGTTCCTTAGGCATTAACTACTTTACTAAATTCAAAGTTTTGTTAAGAGACTCAGCACAGAGTTGTATCTATTTAAATTGAAAACTGAGCTTTTGATTGCTCCAGATCATTGTACTTTGTCTTGTTTTCTTGTTGTAAATGCAGCAGAAGACTGAAAGATTTGACAGCACTATGGGAAATAACAGCCCTTCATAAGGAAAAAGATTTAGATATTTTACCACATCTGGCTAGAAATTGCATATCTAACACTTGTTCTTTGGCTATTACCTTTGGTTCTATAAGACAAAATCACTGAGGGCATAATACAGAAGAAGTCACCTTAATTTACACAGTATTCATACCAACTGAGCAATAAATGACCAAGCGTTAGCAACAAACAGGTCCTCCATGAAGAGACTCAGCAGTGGCTACTTTTAAGTGAAAAAAACAAATTCACTGTTTACATCACCCGTGATGAATTAAAGTTCATTGTCTCTCACACAAGCGGAAGCAATTGAGTTATCTCAAGAACATTTCAAAATGAGTCTTTTAACTAGGATAATTAGACCTGTGAGATGCCAGAATAAATTACTTATTTTAAATACAACTTTAGAAAC
Source organism: Chauna torquata (assembly GCA_013399475.1). Classification (NCBI taxonomy): domain Eukaryota; kingdom Metazoa; phylum Chordata; class Aves; order Anseriformes; family Anhimidae; genus Chauna; species Chauna torquata. The sequence goes on along the minus strand of VXAL01008416.1, from coordinate 67,699 downwards.
TGGAAGATAATGGTTACAAAAATACTAAATGCCTGGATTTCCCTACCCACCCTTCTTTCTTGTTTCTTTCACTTCAATGCCTTATTCCTGCTCAGGAGAATAATCCCTTTTGGGGCCCTTTCCTCCCACTTTCATTTTAAGCAATATTGAAGTTACCTGTATTTACCTACTGCAGGAATGCATACACAACCACTCTTTGGGTTTAGGGAGTGTTTTGTTTTGTTAACCTTTACATAGTATCAGTCACCATAATACCTCAGCTGTAACTAGCTTTTTGGCCTCTAACGTACAAACTGATTTCTGGTTCATGTTCTCAAGGGACTAGGAGGGAAGGAGAGAACTGGCAATTCACTTATAATTCACAATAAATGAAAAAAAGAAGTCATTCATAATTTTGTAAAGTCTCAACTTCAAGAGTTTTAATGAAATGAGGTTACATAACCAGCCTACAGTAAATTAACGAACACAGCAGTCACATGAACTACGTGCAAAGGGTAATAATATGACGTGCTGTGGACTCTGGCCTGGACAACATGGGCTCTCACCGTAAGATTTGTAATTTAACAGCTTCCAGAAGTTCTCTGTTAAAAATAAAGGGGGGACACTATCTCAAGCTGTAAAGACAAAGCAGTAGTTTATGCTAAATCAAAAGATGAGGAGCATGCAACAACAGAGGTGAGAGGGGAGTAAAGCAACATTTGCTACAAAGTTACAATTCTGCAGAATCAAAGCTCCCAAAGTGACTGATGCTTTTTTGCACCAGATTGAATCCAGGCTTGCTCTCAAACCTGCTGGCTCTCGTAGAAAAGATTAGCACTTTTGAGATAGTCTTTAGAAGACTATGAACTTGAACTGGTTGGTTAACTACAGCCAAAGTATGCATTTCTGTGCTAGGTGCTCCTGTGGTTCACGGGCATGTTATGAACACACTGAACATGTGGTTACACTTTTCTGATACTTAAAATATGTGAAGTGTCAGTACAGGATTTCGCAATGAAAATATACGTGTAAAGCAAGCCCAGTATTTTTGTTACGAGTCATTCTTTAGGTGAGACTTTATAGAACATACTTGCATTCTCTTTTTTGAAACTGTGTCCATGTCTGACAAAGCAATGAGGACAGATCCTGCATTAAACTAACTGCCATCCTCAGTCAAACTCCGTTATCCTCCAGCCATTATGAGGATAACTGCAAACCCAGCTCATTGGTTTGTGTAACAAGTAGACATTCATGCAAATTAACTAATAACGCAACTAACCTAGATGCTACAAAAATGTTAGCACAATCACTGGAATATCTAAGCATTTAAAGACAAACTTTTAAGTTTTGTTTTAAAAAGAATCTCTGCAATCTGATGCACAGAGATTTGGCTAGAAAAGATCCATTAAAATTAATTAGCTTGGCTAGAGTACCACAAGCCATTGCAAAAAACTCTTTCAATTCAAAGGACAAACAGAGAATTCAGAAATAAAGGAAACATTACCCCCTTTGGCCTGATCTGATACTCTGCCCTTTGCCAGACTAACTCGGAAAGAAGCCTAAAATAAAAGTAATCCTCACCCAACACAAGGCATTTCACATTTTCCTAGTACTTTGTGCAACTAAGACATTACATAGTAAGTATCATGCTAGCCTAGCAACTCTGTGGGAATAGAGTTCAGCAGCAGCATGCCTCACCATAAACAAGCGTACTTTATGTTATTCATGTAACAGTAATGTATGAAGAGCACAATTTAATTGACCTAAGCTAACTAAAGCTGCACATTTTCTACATAGAGAAGGAATGATGAAAAAGGGATCAACTAGAAAACAACTGCAAGTGCTTACACTGGTGAACAGCTGAGTAAGGATCATTTGATCTGCATTCAGGAGAACAGGGGAGTAGTGAGGGAGGGCAGTGTTTGCTTCTTACCCCTCAAACTAAAGACCATGCATCTCCTTACTTGCATGATTTTTTAAAAAAAAAGTCCATGGTAAGACATCAAAATGTAAATAAATAGTTATATAAAAGTCAAATTTAACCTTGTGCACACGAAAAAAAAATCTTCAGCTGTTCTCTGGCATCCTCTGTTCAGTACTGACCACGTGAGACAAAATTTACTAGACGGATTTCTGCTTACTGCATTTTTAAAATGTTGTCTTATCACTTGTATAAAAATTATTCCAGCAATTTTTGCAGCTGGTTAACCCCTCAATGGAATCTTCACAAGTTTTCACACTAAATATTTGGGATTATTATTCAAAGTCTACTTCCAAAAGTTTTTCTTTGTTGTGTTTTTTTTTTTTTCAGGGTTTTTTTGATTTTCCATCATTCTTCCCAATACACATTTCTGATCGACTATCTTCAGTCTTATCCTCTCACTCTAATCCTGAATCTTATCAAAGTTTTCAGTACTAACGTACAGGTAGTAGCAAGTGGAAAATCATTCATATTAATTAACCAATCGTCATTGGTTAGAAATATCCTAGGAAAAAAGTAACTAGTTATTTTTACATATTTATAACAACTTTCATTCTGTTCTCTTTGTGCTTCTCTTCACATGGGAAGCATGTCTCAGAGAATCACTAGAATCCCATCAGCGAACATGCAGCGTCACTATATTGAACAATAATGCTTCAGAGAAGGACACTCAGAGTGGTCCCCACACACTCCGAACGTGCTAAAATCTTTCTGTACATTAAGATATACAGCATAACTATACAGTTAAGTCAAAAAATCCTTAGAAATACAGGCCTCAGGTTTTCAAAACACAAGGTCAATGCGTGATGCTGAGTGACCACCTAATCCTGGACAGCCCAGCCTTGTCAGCCCTCGGGCTGTATCTTCATTTTGAGACCCTCCTTGCAGGTAACCTTGTACAGCAATCCCAAACTCTAAATCACCGGCCTGGAGAGAAAGGTATGATGCGGGCTGCTTCCGTACAGACATGGCAACAGCAGCTTCATGTTTAAGCCACAGGCCACATGCAGATGGAGCAGGAAGCGCCCATAAGCCAGAACAGTACGAGATCATTCCTACTTATCTTTGTGCAGAAAACGGAGAGAGGCTTCCCCCAGACCACTCGCGGCTGACATGCCAACAGGTGGACCTGAGGGACACAACGCAGCCTCCCGCCCCTCCCAAGGCAAGACCAGGAACAGTAAGAAAGGAACATCTCAGCATCTCTAGGTTGTCTTCTCCAAGGCTTCATTTTTCTCAAGACTGTACGGCCTTTTTTTTTTTTTTTTAAACTCTTAGCCAGTGCAAAGGGGAATATAATTTTCTGTAGACAAGCCTTAAGGGCACCAGAGCCATGGTGCCTGCCTTCTTTCCTTCTACTTTCAGGACTAAGCCAACACAATTCCTTCAGCCTGTCTTAAAACAAAGACAAGCAAGCAAAAAAACCCTCACCACAAACAACATAAACACAACCTAGTCACTCTTGTTGCTTTCACTTCCACACTATTCAGTTTGCTTACATCTCTCTCAAAATGCTATGCCCAGCTGAGGCTTCACTAGCACTCAGGCAAGAGAAGAATGTCCTCTCCAGGTACTAAGACAAATGCCTCTCTTGATATATTCCCCAAAATAGTTTACTACTTTTACAATGCTATCACCTTTCAGACATCTCTAACTTGGGACTTGATAAAACAAGTTTCAGTCTGCTCTGTTTCTCAAATTTATCAAGATCATTTTCAATTCTGAGCATGCCATTTGAAGCACCTGCAACCATTCCCAGCTTGGCATCAGCTAAAAATTCAGACTGTTTAATTACTTTTCAGACATCCCTCACTTACTGAACATGCAAGCTTTTATAGTAAGACACAGTATTACTTCCTCATTAACCAAGATGACTGATTTGTCAGATTCATCAAATTCAAAACAAATTTAACTTAACTGATCCACGGATATTGAATATCATTTATTATCTAGAGCAAGAAAAAAAATCAAATTTAGTGGAAATACAATATGCTTACATTCACATTTATGCTCAAGCAAAAATAACCGAGCATTACTACTAAACACAGCTGGACATTATCACAAACAGCCTCTTCAGGTTTTAGCCTCTACATCAAATTATCTAAAACCACCCAATCATTGTAAATGCTTGAGTTGTGGTTTTCTTTTTTTTTTTTTTTAAAGTGATGAAATCCACTACAAGTATTTTAGAGCATCTTCCAGCACACTTATGATTTCTGTACACAGTTTAAAGACATTCTAGAGCAATCAAAAATCCTAACAGTTCCGCAGCTTCAACTCATTTTCAGATACTCCCTTTGCCATCATCAATTATTTTATGAGTTAATGCTTTAAGTGACAGTTGTAGCTTCTCTTCAGAATTATTCAGACGAGAACTAAACTGTGTGGAAAGTGTCTATGTTCTTCCACAGTGAAAGGACACCACATTCAGAGGCTGTTATTATGACTAATCATAATCAAGTAATGGCATGATATTACCTTTAGATGTTCAAAGCAATTACTTACAAGCTTTCAAAAATATCCAAATTGTTTGAAAATTCAGTTATTCTGATATGACTCCTTCACATGCTGTACCCTACCACACCTCTTCACAATCAGAAGAGTTTCTAGAGATCCTTAGAGTGAAGCCAGGGTATTTCGTGGTACTTCAAACATCAGACTCAACCTTCTGCCATCAGCAACGTGAGACTCCAGAATATGCTCCTAGAAGTCATTTTCTCTCTTGCTATTTTTATAGCTTAAATATATCTATAAAATAGTTAATGTGCTTAGGAGTATTATCCTTCTTGTTCTGCTCTCACCAACTAATGAGATTAGTGTCAATCCCCTCCCCTTTTATTTTTTTTTAAAAAAATTATAAATTCCTTTGTGTAGCCTTAGACAATTGTATTCCCCTCCCCCAAAGGAATATACTCAACTGAACCCTTCTTTAAGGATTCTTTTCCCAACTTCCTCTCTTATTACTGGTGCTTTCCTCTGACCTTATCTATCTAAAAAAAATTAAAATAAAAATCTTAAACTAGGCTTGAACTTTAAGTACGAGCATGTGACAGCATGACTCCTGCACTTGATACAAATTTTCTAGACGGAGCCACAGATTTCTTCTGTGGTGACAGCTCTGTCAGTTTTCTTAACAAGCCACACTGAAAAATTAAGAACCATAATTAAGAAGTCAAGTACACTTGAAGTTCAATTCATCTGAATTGATAGGTCTTATCTGTACCAGAACTTTTTAGAAGCAAAAGAGTCAATAAATAAATAAATAAAAGCTTGCAAACCACACCCCTTAAATCTTCCCCGTGAAGAATAAAGCCCACAGGGAACTAAGAACTACCACATCTGCAGATTATCCAAATGAGAGTTCACCGGGTTTGGCCCCACAGAACACGATCTGTTTCCTTTCACCATGAGCGTGCTGCTAGAGCTGCTGACTTGGTCTTGGTCCTTCATGCCTGTCAACGTACACGTGCATCCCTGCACACAGACACGTGTTAATGATCTGGTAGTTCCTTACTTAACTAGCCATTCTCTCTGATCATACAACTGAAACAATTGTGATATTGTATTTTGCTTTCTATGATGGAAGAAAAAAAAATCCAGTTTTTAAAAGCTTTACATTATTGCATACAACCCTTTGGATATGGGCAAAAATGTGTCTGGGAGATTTTAGCTGCCGACACAAGTATTTTACTATCCTCAAATGAACATGCTTAAGTCCATTCCTCCGTCAAAAACCATCTTGTATTTTGACTGGCAAAAAAAATCCATGCATTTGCAAGTAGAACTACTGCTACAAATAAATTAATCTCTTCAGAATACTTCAGCAGATGGTTCCCCAGCCTTTGAGAATGCATGTAATTGAATCTGATTGCTTGTAAAAGCAAGAATTAACATTGCTGAAAGGGGTGGGAGAGTAAGAGCAGTTTTCTTCCTTAAACAGCTCTGCCAATAAACTAATCAGGGCCTCCAACTCTCATCCTGTAGTCCAGGACTCAATTCTCCTTAAACACAGCCACCAGTCTCCTTAGTTACAGGTCATTCTTACAAGCAAATAAAATCCGGATAAAACACTGAAGATTATTTTTTGAACTTGTTAGACCAAGTACCTACATACCACTCAAAGGTGAGAACGGAGTACGCTAATTATTTCACTAATCCAAAAGGGAGTATTGGTAGAGGTGCGCTCATTGGAAAAAAGGCCAGCTACAGCTACACAGTGTTACATGTTCAGTGGCTATCTTGCTCCCAAGCTGCAACCTCAGTTACACACCTCTTAACTCTGTAACTCACCACTATACAAGTACAAACCCAAATCATCCCATCCTACTTGGTTCTCTTCCCAAAAAGAGAAAAGGATGCACATCAACAACAAAAGAGCAGAACAGAGATGGAGGCACAGAAAACACAACTGCAACCATGTTACGTACAGGAACAGACATTAGAAGCTTGAGCCTGCAACTCCCTAAAAAGAAGACTTAAAGGTATCACTACCAATGTTGACTGGAAGAAATTTCAAACAAAACTAGTACCATTCCTAATTTATTTCAGTCTATCAGCTGAAGACTGGCCACCATTCGGCTAAAAGAAGTTAAACTTTTTCTAACAATCAAGTCTTAGAGGTTTTGTCTCAAATGATGATGTTAAACCCATATTATTTGAAGACCCCCCATAAGAGAGAGTCATATTTAACTTCGTATTGCAAGCTAGTGACATCTGCAATGACCAGCAGTGCAGCAATTTCGCATATCCACATAGCAAAGGAAGCAGTCCCACCTTGCCATCTCCCGCAGCCAACGCACGAAGCGCTCTCTAGGTCTCAAAGGAGCCATACTCTTCCCTCCCTCCCTCCCTCCAGAAAAATACAACAGAACTGATATAAAGGCTGGGGGTGGCAGGAAGAGAGAAAAAAATCCCATGTACTCCAAAGCGGCTTCAGATAGCTCTGGGTCCATCATGAGGAGAATCACCAGGATTAGCAAACAAGTCACAAGTCTCATTTGAACAGACTGGTTCAGCCTCTTATTCCCACTCCTCCATCCCCCCAAACAGCCAGTGATATCTGGCCATGCAGCAAACAAGCATGTGTACAAAGCTCTCTTTGTTGTCTCTGTTTATCAACCAGCTATAAGAAAAATGGCTTAAAGAGGTATTTTTGGCTACTGAAATGTAAACCGACAGAAATGGCTTGGATTTTATTTATAAAAACTATTCTACCCAAGCCCATACTGACTGACACTAACATTTGCCTTTGTTAACTCACATTTGTCTCCGGGTCAAAATTTATAACCTTCTTCCCTTCACCTATTGCTTTCGACTAACAATGCTGCGTGCCCCTGCTGCATTCTGTGTCATTCTACGTGCACAATCCCAAAATCTCTTTAGACCCCTCATGCCAAAACTGCTCCATGGAGCAACACCAGATGTCACCATACCTGCATCTTTCTTTTGGCCATTTAAAAAACACTATACAGTACAATGGGCAACCAGGTGGGGAACCTTCACTACCTCTAGCACAAGAAATACATCACCAGCTCTCAGTGACAGAGAGCCTAGCACAGTGCACCGAAAATATAAACGACGACATCTCAGCTTTTAACTAAAGGTTACGTAGAAGCTCAAGGAGAACAAGACAAGCATACCTAATCTGCACACTGTATAGTGTTCTCAGTTTGTCTTCACCCAAATCACAGATTTTCAGGAGATTCATTGTAGTTATTGTGGGCCTATGAGGACAACTGAGATTTAAACAATCTTTTTAAAGATCTAGCCATACATCATTAGATTCTCCCAGCCTACAACTAGTCTGACCATACCATAAAATTAATTTCTGAATAAATTCAATGGCTTAACTAGGACTATGCTAAACACTGAACTTCATCTTTTTTTTTTTTTTTAAAAGAGATGATTCAAGTCAAACAAGACAGAACTCCTAGCATACAAGTATACATAGAGCTTACTCCTTCACTGAGACTGACAGCAGGTATTATGCCTTACATCCGTTCTAAACGCAAGCATTCCTAACCCTCCTCCCAATGCCTTAACAAACAGCATAATACAAAAATAAGCTTAAACTGGCAACATGGCAAGTACCAGTGTCAACAAGAATGTACTTCCTTTACAAACAAACCATGCAGCCATACATGTCAGCTGCTGCAGAGGAAAGTGTGCTTGTGGTTCATTTATGTGTCTGTAGAGAACCACTCTGCACATACTGTTACATTGTGCAGGAAGAAGTAGTGAAGAGTTCTAGCAAATGAAGTTTTCCCAAGACAGGTGACCCTTCCTTCTTATGCTACAGAGCAATTCTTATTTCAACACATGGGCTGAGCAACAATCATGTATAGCACGGTAACCTTTGTTTCATATATAGCTATGATCTGGTTAAGAAAACAAACTACAGGTGTAAAGTGTTGGCAAAGCTGACTTGTCCACATTTAGGCTGTGACGTGGTTATAAACAAGCACAACAGAAAGCCTGCCATACACATGAGCACTTTAATAAAAGGATACGGCCCACAGGGAAAGAGATTTCAAGATACAGAACAAGACTCTATGTTGCTAAAACGGACCATATTTCCATTCTGAAGATAAGCCCAGTGTCTGACTGTAGCAAACATACACAAGCCACAGCTTGGCTCCCTTAGGAAGAGTTACATGATCCCAAAAAGATCTCTTATAAGGAAGCCAAAAAAAGATTCAACAACCCACAAAAAAATACAGAAAGAGCCACTACACAAAACACACACACACACCCCAACAAAAACCACACACCTTCATCACATACCACAAAGGAAAAGTTGCAGAGAAGAGGCAAGTCTCTTCATTAACTTGTATTATTTTAATTCAAAAAGCCTTTTTCCAAAGGAGAGGAAAGGGGTACGAGGTTGCAGATTTTCTATGTTCAGTTAACTAGGAGCAGCAAACTCCCTCCCTTTGTCCCTCCCCTACAACTACTAGCTTCACACATCTGCATTGTTACCTTCACTTTTTCTCTTCTCAGGCAGCAGAAAAGACAATTTTCATCAAAAGACCAATCAGAAACACCTTCAGGCTCACAGTCTGTAAATCAGAGGAATAGCAGATTACTTCATATTCATAAACCGCGACACAACTGGAGCCAAAAGAGAAATGCCGAATTAAATACCTGTTTCACAACATTCTTGCCTGCATTCTGAGGATGCAGGCTTCATTTCAGCCATATTTCCAAATCCCCAGATTACCAAACTGTATACATTTTATCTATGCACAACAAATATGTTTTTTTTTTCCCCGAGCTCTGCCAAATACACTCCCAGCTACATAAAGATGAACGCACACTCATTAGTAATTTTAGCCAATATGAAACTAACTGTGAGCACTGCCTGGGGGAGGGGGAAAAAAGCACAAATCACCACGGTAACACACATTTTCTAGAGGCAGAGCTGGGGCTGCTTCTGTCATTAGAAATGCAGAACAAGATACAAACATAGAGATTGAATACCTTTAAACAAACTGAGATCTTTTAATAATCCAGGTCCAAACAGGCCTTCTAGAATACTTTCAAACCCTAAAAGCAAATAAAAGAATTGTTAGCTTTCTAGATTATGTACGTCACTACAAGAATATTCACAACAGCAGTTCTATATTTATCTGTTCCAAGAAGAGAGCTCAACGTGTTTTCTCTTAGTATTACAAGATGCATGGGTCAATTGTGATGACTGAACTACTGACAAGCCATAGCACAACCTAGAGTCCACCAACTCCTCCACTTAGCTAGGTTAAAAACAAAGAATGTTACAACATTGAAATAACCCATTTTGAAAAGAAAATAAGTTGTAGGCTCTACAACAGGCTTCACAACACCAGGTACTTCCTATACAAAAAAATTCTCTTGCTTAAGCCTCCAAACTGAAATAAGGTATGCTTTTGCAATTAAAAATAAATAATATAATAAAGAATAATAAAACTATTCTTCCATCTTTGAGAGGCATTCAGTTACTTTGCTGAATTTCAGCAAACGTTAAAATCAATGCTTTCCGAAGAGTTACAGGTTTGAAGAGAGAAAATTAAAAGGAAAGGGATTCAGCAATGCTGTGCCCCTAAGGAACCAAATTCTAATCACTATACTGCTCATGTCATAGATCTGCATCTAAAATACACAGGCTGACTTACTTCAGCACCATGATTTATGCCACACTTAAAATAAATCTAACCAATGTTACTTTATCCCAAAAGAGGAAAAACCTTTACCGAAATTACTGCCATTATTTGGAAATGTTAAATCAATATAACACTAAACTCCTGCTGGCAGTAAAATCTACAGAGCTATTACCTGCCCAATGCTGTGAGAAGTCAGGTTAACCAGAGCGAAAATGAGAAGTACAAAGATTATTTTAAGGGGCACAGACGAAGCCTACCTGCTTACAAAAATGCATTCCCAACATGGCCATAAAACTCAAGACCATCTCTCACTGTATTTCCTTCCCCCCCCCACAGCCACCCCCCAGCGCTTTTGTGCTGCAGGTTTAGTAACAGTTTGCATACAGCCCTGGGCAGCTTCTCCTACTTGCCTGAAGCTTTGAGAAGCAGAAGAAGAAAAAAAGAATTTTCTTAGAGATGAAAATACAGTTTTAACTCTAGAGAAACTTGCATGGGTGAACCAGGGACAGATAAACTACCAGAAACTGCCCTTGTAAGAAACCACCGTCAGACTAAATGATTGCACGCTATGAAGGAAATCAGTTATTACATAGCAAAGGAGCAATAATTGTAAAATAACTCAGACTATATACAGATCTAATACCACAGTTACTTTTTTAGACAGCAGTCCTGTCTTCGAAGGGAACAGGTAAGCAGCATTACACCCCTCTGGGTGTCAGCAGGAGTTCCAGAGCACTAAAATCACTAGATACAAGTTGCAGGACCCTATAGAATTTGTAGCCTGCAATAGGACTTCAATGGCCAAAGCACTGCCAGAGCGTGACACCGTCCTTGATCTAATGCCTATCGGAGGCTGCCACTAAAAATCTAATCTCAGAAAGCACTGACTGGAGAACAAAAAAAACGTGAAAGGGTGACGGTGAAATAACAGTCAAGAGTAAAGAGAAACGGAAGATGTCAGTAAACAAGGTGGAAAAAGAGAAACTGGAAAAACATCCCATTAAACAGCACCTTGTCAGGCAGAGAAGCAGCACTGCCTCCAAAAAAAAGCCAATTCAGGCTTCAGGAAGTGGCAGGAACAGTGGGAAAGGGCCGACCAACCTGACCTAGAAGAAAAATAGGAGAATCAGGGTATTGACCCATAGGTTTATAATGCTGACCTTTTTGTGGGTAGTAACCCCTCAGATTTTGTATCTGAAGTGAAACCCTCAAGTACAACAGCTAACCAACCTCATCCTCTCTTTTTGTTCAAAAAAATACTGTATATATAAATAAATAAATATTAAAAAAATTCGAAAGAGCTCAGAAATTTTACTCAAACTCACCACTCTTAAAATAGTATCCGCCAGTGACTCATGCCCCACAGTTTGCCATGCATGCAATTGCACACTGAAGTCCCTGCCAAGTTTTACAGCTTGGATATTGTACAATCATAGTTTGCTAGCCCACTGTTCTCAGTGATGCTAATGCCACTCGGTTTTTATTAATATTAAATATTGGATTTAGCAGTTGCATAGCAACAGCAGAACATCTTATGTGCAATGCTTGACATTAAAAAAGGCAAATAAGGGAAGTATGAATGTATTCAAAAATTATACTAAAGACTGGTAAAAACTGCCATGAAACCAAGCGCTATACCCCCCTAAATGCAAAGCGCAATGCAGTAAAGACAATATAAGCCCTGCAATGCAATATTCAGTCATTTAGGACTCCAAAAGAGCAACCGTGTACAGTTAATCATGCATAACACATTGAAAACAAAATCTTGCAAAAGGAGCTGCCTACTTTTTATAGTATTTTTCCCCTCCATTGTCACTGCTTTTAGAAGCTTGAAAAGAACATTTCTTTTGCCACCGATTGTTCTTTTCCATTTGGCAGATGATATTTTCCTGCATTTCAAATGGAACAGAAATTAACATGGCTGCCTCTGGTAAATTCCTGATTCTGTATTTTCTTCTTCTGTATCTGACAGTTCACAGCAGCTGAAGAGCTGGGCCAGTGGACAAGTTGCGGAAACAACAGAATTAGAAGAGAGGAAAAGGGATGAATATGGCAATATTTTAGAGGCTTCTCTTTTAGATATGTTCCTCGCAATTAAAGTAGCCATGCTTTTAATGCTTATAATGTTACTGGCGACCTATAAAAGGAAAAACTTCTTTTGGGTGTTAGTGTAAAAATTTGGGGAAAAGTTTTTGGTTTTTTTTAATAAAATAACTACAAATCTTAAAAAAAAAGATCTCATCTCAGAAGGCTCTCCAGTAAGTGAAAAAAAAGCCAAAAAAAAAAAAAAGAACAAAGAAAGTCCTTAGTACTGAAGCAAGGGTGGAAGACATTTTTAAATTTACGTTGTTACACACGTCATTTCCTATTTCACAATTATTAGCTCCAGAAGTAAAGCAGCATTTAAGAAACATTCTCTAAAAAGATCCTCTGACAAAAAGCAGAATACGGATGTGCCATTTTAAACTAAGAGTAACAAGTACAGAAATTCAAACAAAAAAAGTGTTGACCACTCAGTTTTCTGCGCAGCCAAATTGTACAACTTTTGTCTCTGCACCTGAACGGTTTTATTTTCATCTTTCCTGGCATTTTCATCCTCCCTTCTGTAACCAAATATTTTAAGTCATAAATATAAACTTTTATTGAAGTTTGCTGGGTAACAGTTTAAGACGAGAACAGTTTAACTTCAAGCTTTACGAAAGATCCAGTTGGATCCTCACATCATCTTCTGCCTTAAAGCTGAGAGCAGTTGTAATGACTAAGCAGCTACCAGGCTCCTTGAGACAACACTATCAGATAAGTTGATAGTCCAAGAGAGGACTTCACTGGCTCATCTCTAGCAGTATGGGTTACCCAAAGACACATTCTCCCCTTTAAAAGCCAGGAATGCAAGATCTTCAGATGTAGATGCGTTTCTGGACTGCCGGTGACACACTTATCATGAGTCTTGCATTTCAAACTATGTTTTTACCCCTGCAACAGCACAGCTCAAATGTGTTCTTTAATATTCACTACATAATTCAGCCCTAAACATGTGTCTAGTCAAAGCAGTAAAGCATGTACCACTTAGCAGAAGTCAAATAATTCTAAGGGTAGTAAAGAAAAAGGGTTATAATCTGTCTTTACTGTTTGCTGTTACATACATTGTTAAAGAAGTCCAAGAAAAAAAAACATATATACACTTCTGTATACAGTGAATAGATAGAAATACATATATGGGGCCCTGAAGGGGGAAATAAAACGACATGCGTACGTATCAACTCCTTAGGCCTACTACTGTCATTTTTTAATCTGAATATCAATTTGTAAGCCACAGCTCAGACTAAATGAGTACTAGCCAGGGCAGTAGTTAAGTATAGGAGGTCCTATAGACCAATTACCACTAGAAAAACATGACAACCAATTCCTCAGCATTTATTTATAATAAACAGTCTAACATACAGCAATTTGCACTTTAAAAGGGCAACTTCAAAAAGCTGAAAACTGAGTAAAATCAGTTAAGACAACAGTTGTCTACATCTTTTGTAGAAATTTCTTAATGATTTAAGAACTTTTTTTTTTACTAGATACCCCCACAACATCATGAAAAAAAATCTGATCTGTTAATAAAAAAGAATAATAATATGACAGAGTAAAAGCACAAAGAGGAGAAAACAAGCTGGAGGAGCAGCTGGGGGACTTAGAGCATCGAAAAAGTCAAAATTCATAAGTGTTATAAAGGTCTGAGCAAAGATGAAGCCAAAAAGAAGGCACAAAATACAAGTATTAACTTTAAAATGTCTGTAAGAATATGGTAGTATATTAACAAACTTTCAATAGAATGGCATATTACACTATTTAACAACAAAAATCTATCAAGGTGAGGTTATTTAACGTTCTTAAGTTAACAGTCTTAAAATGCTATGGAGGTGTGGGGGTTTTTGTTTTTGTTTGTTGGTTTTGTTTTTTTAAGTTTTTTTTACTCAAAAATATTTGCAGTAGTGTTTAATTCCAGAAAGTCCTGGAATATCAAGAAAGTCCCAAGGGGCTGGAGAGAAAAAAAAAGTTATGCCTCTGAAACATCAAAACATTAAACAGGTAAGTACTAGGTCTCAACTTGATAAAGGTTTTCAAAAACAATGGAACAGCTCAGAGAACTTCCCTAGTAAGGAATCAGCAGCAGAAATAGTGACGGTCAACATGAGCTTATGAAAAACATTTAATTTTACTGTTACGAAACTGAAAATTTGATTAGCAATAACAGGTTTGATACAACCTTTTCAGATAAGTGTACCATTTTCGGCCTGGTACCACATATTTTGACTGGAGCCAGCCAAAAAAAAAAGGAAAAAAATCAGCCCAATACACATATAACAAGCTAAAATTGATTAAGTGACTGTTCCTGAAATGTTAGTGTCAACGGGAAACCACTGCCAGTGGGGTCCTTCAGGTATTGGTTCTTGGCCCTATGCCATTTAACATTTTAGCCACTCACTTGGAAGAAAGCAGCCACTAAATTTGCAGGAGATACAAAGACAGGAAGAACTGCAAATAGCAAAAGGGCCAGGTCACTCAGGCTGCTTACCAAAGCAAACGCAATCAAACATTGCTTTGGAAGGGAGGCAGGGGAAGTTAGAGAAAGCCACAAAAAAAACACATCTAGGAACAGGAAAAACAGCTTCTCAAAGACATCCCTCGATCCAGTGGCTAAAATTGGAAGCTGGTCAAGCTCAGCCAGACGTAAGATAGTTTTACAAGGGTGCAACTAAAAACAGCAGAAATGCACTACTGGACCAGGCGGACGCTCTCCCTGAGCTAGGGTTCTGGAGGTGTTACTTCAGGAAACACAGGCTGCCCACCAACATCTATTCCCCCCATACTCTCCCCAGCACTGACATTCATAATATCAGGAGCCTCATTAATGAGTAGGAAGCAACAGCCACCGCCATCACATCACGTTTTTATTGGATTTCTCATGCCTAGATTTTCCGGTCAAGACTGGATATATTTATCCACAGCTATGGGATTTGAAACAGGAATTAATTCAGAAAAATCCTACAGCCTATGTGTAACACGGGAATTCTGTCTCTTTTAGGACAAAAATCTATTAAACTTGAATGTTTCAGTTACAGGCATCTTAATAGAAAGACAAGACCAAGCAACAAGGGAGGAAAAAAGAGTCACAGGACAGTTATTAATATGTATGTCCTGAGACTTGGTATATATAATCCAAGTTGTGAACACTCTTTTATTCAAGCAGCAAAATAAGAACTTCTCATCCACCTACGATGATAAATCTTTTTACTTGAGTGGAGCCAAATTAAACCACCACAGGTGAGAACAACTTTGTCTCGCTTCCTGGGGAACAAACGCTGCAAACGCATGCAGTTTTTTTCTTTAATTTTTCAAAGTTCATGCTTCTACATTCTTGTTAAGGGAACTCCACTGCTCAGGGATGTATTGTAGACATCCCTGCTCCACAGACAACAGATGCTTTAGTAAACACAACGGCTTTCCAGGGACCTTAAATATCAATAACCTGGTTCTGTAAGAATAGAGACACGTACATACAGAAAAGAACTACGTACTGAAGGATGTTAAGATAGGAACTGTTTAAGAGAAGAACAGGTGTAACCAAGTCCTATATGGTAATACTTAGCTCTTCTACAGTGTTCTTCCACTAGAACACCTTGGGAACACAAGACATGATATGCGATAATCACCTGCTGAGACCCTCAAGAGGCTGTTGGAGTTCAAGAGAAAGAGAGTCCTTGAGCCTTAGACTAATGTTCTTTTCCCCACTGAAGAAGAGCATCTCCAGTAGGGAAGCTTCATGAAGTAGCCAACAAGGCACATACTCTGTCAAACAGCCCTTTCACTGTTACAGTCACTTACCACAGCAGTGAGCTGGGGGGAAAAAAAAAAAAAAAAAAAGGACAAAAGGGATAGCTACTACTAGGGCAGTAGACAAGTACTGCTGATCTGCTGACTGCAAGTGCTTCTGACCACCCATCCTGCAAGACTTTCCACCACTGGACAGAAACTTTAAAGAAGCTGCAGCAGGCCATCCTCGCTCTTCTCTTCAAGCATCCCTTTCAACCAAGCAATTCTTTCTGCTCTGAGAATCAAGTCTAGGCGTATTTTCTCTGATGGAATATCAAAATCGCAGCAAGGCATTTAAAAGTTAATGAGCTAAACATGGCAGAAAGGCAGCTATGTATCCAAACAGTGCTGCAATGCACTTGCCTTCACAGCAGAAAAGAGCCCTGCCAAATCCCCTAAAAGAGGGTAAATCTTTCTCCTCTACATGGAAGAAACTGAGAGGCAAAGCAAGCAACTTTTCAGGCTGTTTTGCAGTGCAAGAAATGGAAACAGGTCGCCCCATCCTATGTTAGCACTCCAGCCGGCAGGTATCTGACTGTTTACAACAAAAGAAAATCATCCCTCCAAAAAAAAAAAAAAAAGACAGAAGTGACAAGTTATAAAGCTTGTTGCCAGGGTACAGAGCATAGCAAGACAAATGGCATAACATGGACCATCTCCTGACCCCTGCCAAGGTTTTTTTTTTTGTGTGATCTGATATCAAGACGAGAATCACATTAAGGCATGCAACCTTATCTCTAATCAAATGTCTCAGCAGCAGAGTTTAAGAAAAGCTGAGGACTCTTCGCAATGGCTGTCTCAACACCACCTCGAGATACAGCAATCGCTCTGGCAGACTGAGCTGTAACCTTCATGCGGATTTGCGGGGGTGGGAAGATCGTCTGATTTGTAGATATTGCATCACTAATCTGGCTAGCTGATCAAGTCAGGAGAGTGGGCTTGTGTTTTACATTTCAACTCAAGATCAGGAAGTTTATTAAATAACTAACTTTCACTGAGAAGAAACTACCAACCAGCCTGAAAGTTCATTAACAGATTAAAAGAGCCAAATAGCCCAAGAATGAGTACTCAATAGCACAAAACATCACAGGACAGAAGTTTGTATACAGAGATCCAAACATTTCTCAAACTGGAGGCATTTTTTTCACATTCAACAGTGTTGAATTATTTACTGCAGGCAAAAAAAAACTTGAAGTTTTCTTCCTGTTGGAGACAACGTGTTAATGCTTCACTGCCAGGTAAAGTTAAGGTGACATTTGTTAACTACCAGCATTTATCCCCATATACCACCCTACCCCAGCACAAGCATAAGAACAGCCTTGTAGTAGAATTGATTGGTCTGGAAAATAGCTCCCACAACAGAGACTTTATTTCCAGCAGGGTCACTTCACTGCTTCACTTCATTTCATGGCCACGGTACTGCAGTACCACAGATCAGCCAGAGTCAGGCGTGGCGGCAGGAACAGGCTGCTGCAAGCAGGGATAGTGGAGGCCCAAGTCCATTGGAACCATGGAAAATCCCCCTCTTTTCCCAAAGAGCTGTATACGTGGAAGCACAGGATGCCGGTGATTTCCACCCCAGCCTCAAGAGACATGTATTGGTATGGTACAAAAGCGTGCTAGAGACGTGGGTTAAACTGACTGAGACATTAGCTATATTTCACGTTCCACAGCAGTCCTGTTTAAGCAGGTTCTTCTCCCAACAACTCAGTGCTCAACCCACATCATTCTCTGTCTGCAATGCAGCCACCTAGTGAAACAACTCAGCCAAAGAAAAAAAAAAGCCCAGAAAGGGTATGCAGAAGCTGCAGAATCCACTTAAACACAGGTCACCAGCAGAAAAAGCATCTACTAAGCCATAGGTTTGATCTAGCAAATACTTGCAGCATGTGTCAGTTTCACCTCCTTTTTTCACAGGAGGTCGGTTACATCACCATTCATTACTGACTAACTCAATGCGTTACTCTCTCTTTTGGATCTCAGCTTATATACAGCCCTTTGCCTTCTCTGCCTCTTTGACAAAGGCAGAGATATTCAAACGTATACAGGGGTCTGCAAAGTGCAATGGAAGCGTGATTCTGCTTAGAAAACTAAATATAGTTGCAACACCCATCACTTGAAATCTGATGGTGTTCAGGAAATAGCATAGACCTGTGAAAGTTTACTGAATGCTTCTGAGTTGAAGTGAATATGCTTGGCTTACCTGTAAGGTAAAAACTGCCATGAGCCATTTTACTCTTATTTCTGACTGTAAGAGTCTACCTTACGTTAAAGAAACCTCTGTCGCAAGCCATTACGTAACTGCCCCAACGAAGAGTATGCCTTCTGACTCCAGCTAACTAACAGCATCCTGAAGATTCTGATACGCAAGGATACACCACCTTACTAAGTCAAGTGATCATTTCCACTACTACGCTAGTGAGTATATCTAAATTCTGATTAAGAAGCTAACAGAAGAAGAGAAGAAGGATCTCGATCACAGAAACAAAGCTGAATCTTGACTAATGTGAATATGAGGTACATGACATTTTAAGAAGGCTTCCCAGAAAAAGCTTCTGGAAAAGTATCTGCAGCCTTTTCAGATGGACTGCTCAGTTCAGTCTCAACAGAAAGGCAGAAGTGATGATCTAGGTGAAATCAGTGGGTGTTCCAGGCAGCTAACACAAACATGGAAGGATAATTAAAAGGGAGGCGGGAGGAAAGTTATCCACCTTAAATTAAATAAGAATTAAAAAAAACAGATCCATACACAGAGGGAAGTATCTTAACATTAAAGACATGAGCACAGAATTCATACCAGCTACAGAGCAGAGTGTAACGACTAATCGGCATCACTGAAGTTACATTTGAAAATATACCTTAAGCGATGTGCTTGTGCATCCACACTGCAAGGTGCAAACCCAAAGGGAGCACTGCCAAGCCTAACAGCCCCCTCCAGCTTTACTGCCCTTTGCACCACAATAGTAGCAAAAGCACAATGGTACAAAGTCAGCACACGTTAACTCTCGCGTACAAAACTGAACACAGCTCTATTACTTACTATTGTTACTCTTGTGCCAGCAAAATTAAACGCTGGCAGAAATATTCTTTGTCCTTCATTCACACCTCAGGTTATGCCACAGTAATAAAGGAGCTGCAAGCCCTGATTTTCCTTTGGACACAGAGAAGTGTAAGCACAGCTGCTGACAACTTTATAAGAAAAGATTATAGCAGCAAAACAATTTAGTGCCGAAACAAATTGTGGGAACTGAAATTGCCAGATGTGATGGAGCATTACTCAGTGTAAGCTAGGAGCAGTGAACTTTCTTTTAAAAAGAAAAACTACACACAGATGCAAGAAACTTGCAGTAAAAAGCTATGAAATAGTTTGACCTTTGGTGTTCAGTGGAAATTTTCCTCAAAGAGAAAGTGACTGATAAATCTCTCTCGCTTCTAATGTCATGTAATGTTTGCCATCATTTCATATAGCAATTCTTTGAATCTTACTAACCTTTTAGCTTCAGATACACACCATCAATTCCATAAGCTATGCCTGCAGATGTGCTTCACGGGAGAGGTACCCAGTTTCTTTAGGGTGTTTTGTTTACAACTATAGCTGGGGTTACAGTGAGCTTTTCTTCTTCCTCCTTGACAGCAACATCAGATAGAAGAAAGGCTGCTTAACATCAGTCATTTCTATCCACACTCTTCCCTTTTCATTAGAAATATAAACAACTGTACAAGTGCATACAGAAGAGAACTTAAAAAAACACATTCTTTTCTGCATTATTTCTAGACAGGAACAATCTCCCGGCCTAGTCCAGCCATGCCAGGTAGCAGGACCAAGGACAGCTTAGACAACAACACTGCTGAGATCAAAACGTCCATTTGACTTTCTTCACAGATTTTCTTTCTCTTATTCAGATTTGAGACAGACATCTGAAGTCGGTACTGGATCAGAACTGAACATCATATTCAGAACAAAAATCTTGAGATTCAGGTTGATGCAAAAGTAACACGATAGAGAAAACATTTCTGATGGCCACGCAGGATACGAAAGTTATGCCCAAGTATCTTTTCTGGGTAGCTGCAGTGAATTTGGTGCCTACGGGAGTATTTAACAGCTCAAATTGCACTTAACTGAGTTTATATATCCAGCAATTTCAGCTCCTGCTATCATCTTTAAGTCCTCCTCAAGCCAAGCAGTTTTGTGCAGCTTTTTGACACTGCCCAGTCTTCACCGTCTCATTTACTCCAACACATTATCAGCCTTTCATAATTCGGAAAGTCAAACATTATCCACTGTACTTGGCTCAAGGACACCCTACCCCCCTCACAACTTCTGGAGTTCCTTCTAGTTGAAGTTTGTTGCTTGAAAGCAATGCGTGTGATCTGAACTTGAGAGAAGACACCAGTCCCACACTTTCTGTGCACTACGTTTCTCAATGTCACTGAATTACAACAGAATCTCCGAATATGCTTATAGTTAACCAAATTATGGGTTTCTATTCAAGAACATCAGACTGTTACAGAGACAAACATCTGCAGGTCAGCCATCTAAAACAGCCAGCCTTGTTCCAATTTTACAGTTGGTATCTCAATAAAAAAGTCTTAGTAGACTAGTTACTGCCTCAGGTCTGTTCAAAGAATAAAGTTCCTGTTCAGAATGTTCAGCAGATCTAAAACTGATTCTTTGGTGGCAAGAAAGTGAAGACAGACTGGGAGAACACTCAGCCTTCTACAGAAACTGTCTACCACAGATCCTTTGTTCAAAATCTGAATTAAATTTTCCAGGTAATCTACACATAAAGCTTCTCAAGCTTGGCATTCCACACCATGTTGTAATGCTGAATTCAATGGAGACTGAAATATCTGTAACAACCTCTGTATGAGGAAACAACAGAAGCACTTCACAGTTTTGAGTGCTCCTTTGCTAGAAAAGCCTCAGCTTTTAAGATCAGGGTCTCCGTCCACTTACATTATATCCAAAGCAGCTCTTTTTGTAACTTCTGAACAGTGCTTTCAGAAAAGGAATCTCATAAATGGATTTCCTAATCCATGGCTAGGAACTGCCAGCAATATAACTGTATAAACAGTGAAGGAATTTGATACAAACTGCGCTTCTGCTGGTTACATGCAAATCATCCGGTTCTAAAAGATTTAAAGCCTGCAGCAGCACTAACAGATACTCAAAGTTACAAAGCAGGCTGATGTCTACAACACTTCGCAACTATCTTCCCTTAAGATCATTCTTTCATACAGAAATCTCCATACACAAATTTCTCTAAAAGAGTATCATGCACACATAACGAATAAAGTACAGCACGAGGAGCGAAGAATTGCTTGCCAAAGACAGCATGTGCAAGAAGCATCAACAACAATTTCACATAAGTAGCTTACTCCCCACTACTGTCAGTTTTATACCTTCCATCCTCTGAAGGTTATTTCAGATATAACTGACATTTTTTAAGTGTTCTTTGATACCAGAAATATTGTCATGCTCAAGGAAAATGAGACTTCTAGAACACATTGTGCTTCAGCAGATTTTATAAAATTAAAATAATCAATAGTACTCAATGAATCTCAAATTGCCTTGAAAAGCTTGTAAGCAACCATAACAAACTTGCTTTTCTGTAAAACCACACCAATAACACCAGAGGGTGAGTGAGGGAACCAGTCACTGAAACAAAATGCAGCAGGATCCCAGAACGCATTACAAAACACTGCACTTTCCAAGCACAAGTTCTTCTGAGAACATCTGCCAGAAGTAGCTAAGCCAAAGAAGAACTACAATCTTACCCAAATTTATTACCCATGCACAGGGCTGGACAGCAGAAGTGAAAACCTAAGCACAGCAACCGTAACCAGTTACTTTAAAATGTTAACCAAGAAGACTGGTAAGAGCTTTAACAAAAGGAATTCAAACCACATGAAGAGAAAGGTCCCTTCATTTAAAAGGGGACAAGACTGGAAGCAAACTGGAAAACGATGGCTGCAGAGGAACCTGCAGATTCCAAAGCTGCACAACGAACGCTGCCATCAGCATCCAATTCACTTTGGTAATTTAAATAGTTGCTTAGTGTTTCAATAAATAATTTAATTAAATAGTCATACTTGAATACATGAGACACTCAAAGAGGTGATCAAGTCACAAATACATATTTTAAAAATTGCACATTAGTTCAATGCTGACTTCAAACTGATAATTACCACCAGACAATTGCTTACATAACAGAAACCATGCAATATCTTATTTTGCAATAACTACACAATCACAAAACACATTTTAAAGGAAACTGCACTATCAAATCTGCTAAAATAGCTTAGCACAGGCTTTTACTCTTCTAGACAACTGGTTCCTTACAAGTACCAGAATAATGTAACCTGTGATGCAAAGATTAAAAAGAGGAGGAAAAAAAGTGTGCAGTATTTTACACTTACTTGATGCAAGTATTTCTATAGGTATCTGGCTATTTCAAGTATTTAAAAATCTCTCCTAGGCTTGCATTCATTCATTCAGAAGTCTGAAGCAGCCTTTCACAAATATCTTGAACACAGTTTAAAGATTTTATATGTTCTTGGATTAACCTACAGTTAATCTTATTAGACAAAGAGCCAAGATTTTCAAGAATGAATGCTAAAGCTATAACACTAAGTAAACCTTGCTCATTTAAAAAGCAACCCTGAATTTTTCCAGCTCCTGCACCCATTTTGAAGTCATCAATGAGCACTAGTCAGACCGCAGAAAAACTGTTTCTACCAGCAGGCTTCTGAATATGCATAATGCCAATAAAGCTAATTACATTTCAAAAAATAATCTATGTGCAATTAAGACACTGGCAACATTTTAATGCAAAAAATTGTTTAAATATACTAACATCCTAGTCTTGGGATATCCAGTCAAGCTACGCAAAGAGATGTGTTTGTCCCTTGCATACTCCCAATTGTGGAAGTAGGATCAGAAACTGGATCTGGAAGAAAGGGTAAACAGCACGTTAGTTAATTCACAGAGGATACTATGTTTGGAGATGTTGCAAACATTAGTGAAGACAAATACATAAATGACCTAAAGAGAAAATAAAGTTAGTTTTGAAACAAAAATGTCTCATGAAAAAATAACTTCAAACACTCAATGGAGAGGAAACATGGGGGACAGAGGAAGAAAGAGTAAAATGAAAGAAACCGAGAACAGCAACAGTGGACAGTCAGCTGAGTATTTGCATTGAAAAACAGTTTGGAGTTGCAGAGGCATCAAACAGAGCAGGGAAATTAAAGTTCTTTCTACAGTCTTTGAGCCAGTAACAATAGCCATTTCCTTGCACAATTGCCAGGGACTGAAAAATTCCCCTTCACTCCCAGCAAGTGGAAAGCTCTTCTCAATGGCAAATCAAGTTCTGCAGGAGGTAGGGTTTAATTTTTTTTTAGGCAACGTTAACATACGGTTAGCATAAGCCTACGCAGCAGGTTCTTCCAGTACTTCTGCTGCTCATGGCTTTGTGCAGAAACAGGAGGAAGCTAACAAAATGAATCCATTTTTACAGGTGCAACTCAACCTTGTATTGTTCAGATTTATTCATGTGGTCCCTGAGAAAAGAAACCTAAACAGCTAGTTCAACTACTCGCAAAAAGAGAAAAACCTTTTACCCTTTACTTTTGCCTTAGAGTTACTTTTCTGAGAACAATGACATCCACTCATCCATCAGCAGCTGTCTGCACTATCCAGCTGTAGGGGCAAGCAATAGGAGGAAAGAACTGACTCTACCTTTAGAAAGCCTGCAAGAGATTTTCTTCTCCCCCATAAGTTCAAATGCAGCAGTTTAAGTAACCAGCATGCACCTTCGAGGATTATCAAGCCTTTGCTCTTCAGAAAGGCTTCCAGGCACAAACTATGAAACATTTATTCCACTTCATTCCCAAATAAACAGAACAGGCTTATTTTGCAGGATTTCTTACCCTCAGTAAGAAGGCTTCAGCAAAGCAACCGTGTGCTTTATACTCAGGGCAGTCCACAGATCAAAAGGGGAAAGGAAAGAAAGGAAAAAAAAACCACACCACCACAAAACAAAAACAAAACAAAACCTTTTAATAGAAGCCGTATTTCTGCCCATGCTGCTGCATGTTAGAATAAGCTCCAGCATGGAGGCTTGTACTTCAGTTTGTACATCATCACAGAAAAACAGGAGACTGAAGGTTTTCCCTTTTCTCCTCCTGACAACTGCTAAGCCAAGTGATGTCTGAAATAAGTCATCCTACGGCATCCCGCAGCTTCTGCTTGTGGTGTCATGACAAGAACAAAGAAACAGTCTCTACCAGTTTTTTCTCATCTTTGGCAGACTGGTCAGTCCTGTATATTTCAGCGGAGATTCCAACAACACGTTCCCAGGCATCCCTCAAGCCAACCCACAGGAAACGCAGCTTTTAAAGGTACTGCGGTACCATCTTAAAGTAGTTGAAGTGACAGGGACAGTACAGAACTGAGAACCACATCATCTCATGGAAGAAATCAATGCATTTGAGGAAGATGCAAGGCTCTGGACATGACAAAAGTCTTTCCCCTTTTGCACACAGGGACATAGGCAAAGCATCGCTGTGATCTGTTGTCCCTTTTGAAGGACCAGTGCCAGCATCACATAAAACTCATGAAGGCAAACTCTAGTCAAGCCTCTGGATTCAAAGCACAGCGTCATGAGCATTCTTTCAGCAGTAACAGCAGGTTTCATAGCTCTTCCCTTCTCTGCTCCATCACTCATTCCTATTCCTGTACTCCCTCATTTATGCTTGTGCAGGTTCACAAGACTGCATAAGCAACAGGACAACTGATCCCTTTCTCCCCTTTAAAAAAAAAAACAACCAAACTCCTGCAAGCTCACCTTGCATAAGAAAGCCTGTTCAGGGTTAAGATAAAGATTTAACTGTTCCAGTATACCAGTTCCAAAAGGGCCAAAGCTTCAGCAGCCACACAAGGGTTGCCTTAAACCAACACCATCATGAAAACCATGCCCAGCAAACCCTAAGCAGGGTACACCTGCTTAGGAACTAGAAGCACAGTCATTGCTTCAGAGACTGCTCAAGAACACAGCGTGCACCTCCTCTAATTTGTTAGATGTGTAACTGCCTTGACTCCTTGTAAGTGAAAAACACAGGAGATGTGTATTACAGTGAAAATGCTGGAGAATCAATGCCTATTAGAGCAGAAAGCAGCTAGAGTCAACAATACCATACACTGCGTGAGTTTTTGCAGTGTGCTGCTGAGAACAGACGAGCAGTCCGGATTCATGCACCTGCAGGAGACCCTACCACAAAGATCGCAAAGCTCCAACAGAAGGCAAAGGGACCGACTGCTGGATGAGCAAATACATGTGTTCTGGGAACACTTCCTTCCCCAGTTCTCTCCCCTGAATGCTGTGCTGGTCTGACAGAGTCCTGTCACGCTCCTTGGTCAAGAGTTGCTGGCTGACAAATCTCAGCACAAGTGCTGAACTACTCTTAGCTATACTGACTTTTTTGTTTGTTTGTTCACTCCTGTTTGGAACCAAACCCTAGGACAACTTTGAATGCCATGTAAATGCAAAATCCCTAAACCAGGGGCCCTGATGAACATGCATCCTGACTGGCTGACCACACAGACAGCCCAGTCCAAGTCTGCCTGACTCATTCATCTTGCGATCAACCCAGGTATGCTCTGAGGGAGGGATTGTTTCTTCAGTGAAAAGAGAAGATATGGAACTAAAACAAGAATGCTTCAGAGTGGTCTGGTGTAATGAGGAGTCCATCTACATTGGGACTACCCTCAGGAGGTTTCCATGGCTAGAAATCTACTGCCTCTCCAATTCTGGGAGAATACTAACCCTACAGAAGCTGATTCTACACCAGCCCATCTCTCCAACTTGTATCATAAACCTAAATGTGTATGATATCCTAGCAGGGTGAGTTACTTCTATAAAGACTAAACATGCAGATCACCCAAACAGGTAAACAAAAACCCTCCCTTTAAGCTAACATTAATATTCAAAAGTGCATTAATTCTTCTCCTTCTGGGTTAGAGTCAAGATTACCATTATTCTGCAGGAGCCAGAAACAAGAAATTCCTGCGAGACCCCTATAAGGGGATATAAAGACAGTGAGATTCAGCTGGTTTGATCTCTGAAAGCCAGCTTTGTCAACAGCAACTAATGATGATTCTAATGTCTCCATTACAGTGTCAGTTTATCTGTAATTTTCTGTTAACTTTATTAATATACTGGATAAAAGATTTATCTACTCACTGGAGACACACTGCAACTTGAGGCATATTCACGAGCAAGGCAGCATCAAGAGCAGAATGAGGCTTGCCTAATTCAACCGCTTTAAAGGAGGGGGAAAAAAAATCAGCAGCAAAATACATGTGCGCAAAATGTATGAGTGCAAAACACACTGTGTAAGTTGTTAACTATGAGAAGCAGAGTAAGACTGCTCAAAATTCTACAACTCACTTATCTGAAGTTCCTAGAAGACAGATTACTGCGAACTGAAGGTTACTGTTAAGAAGAACTCCACTCTGCAGCATGTCTTCAGTGTTTTGAAGCTACGATTACTGATTACCTGGCACTTTAATCCATGATAAATCCACCTCTCCACTGACAGGGTTGATCCCACTCATCCTCTCCACCCCCCAGATGATCACTCATTTTGCATTTGCATGGCAACATGACAAGATGGTTCAGGGATCAGTTCCCTGATCCAACCCACCACGCACCTACACAAAGCGAGGGCACTGGCACAAAGACGGTGGCACCATCAGCCCTCTCTGCAGCACCTCAAATTTACACTTGGTTAAAAACTACTCGTAACCGTGAATTGTGTTTTTCCATGAAAATTTACTTCGCTGCTACGCGTCCCCTGGATGTATTCTATTTTCCTGTGGTGGAACAAAGGCCTTTCCTGAAGAATTTTCTATACTGGCCAGCATTTAACATCTGTGATCTCCCATGCTGCTCGTTTAGGTTAAATAACGTAAAATTGTTATTTGTCAGAAATTAGGAACTGAGTTACTGCCCAAACCTGTATCTATTATAAATGCAGTGCAAATATTCACAGTTCAGCAATGGCTGTAGGTGGACTCGCAGTTTCTTCAAAATCATGCTGAAATGCATTCTTACAGTTGCTCTAACGTAAGATGACTCAGACAGGTCCCTTTCCCTCACTTAAAAGGAGGGAAAAAAAGTGTACTGAATTTTTCTTGTAGCATCTTCTATACACATTAGACATCAAATGTAGGATAGTATCAACTTGAATCAATAAATTTTGATTTTTTCCACTAAAAAAGTGATTTCGCAAGACAGTAATTTCATGCCTTTCCAGAAATCTGGCTCTACAGAATTGCTTATATTACTGTGATGCAATACAGTTAAAAAAAAATAGACAGCATGATGCTTAACTTTACTCTAGAAAAAGAATAACTCATGGCTCAATAGCCAATAGTGGGTTCCATCAAATAATCTTGAGGATCATCTCCTGACACAGATTTCCCGAAAAGAAAGGTTCTCTGATGCATCTGTCTAGGCAAACCTCTATACAAGTCCTAATCCTTAACGCATGAACTGAAGATTTTTAGAATAGCTTTTTCCAGACAATTTCTATTAGGCTTTCTTAGCTAAAACAAAACAAACCACAGAACCAGTCTACTTTTTCCATCTCTCCCCAAACACTGTCCTCCAAGTTTTATGCTAGAACTTTAACAAGCAGAGACTTCAAAAGAATATGCTTCCTTCCCCCTCACAGGAAGACAACAGGTGCTCACCTTAAATTGTTTTCCATCTAGAGTGGGAACTATTTTATACATCTCTCAAAAATGCTTTAAGATTTATTCGGAAGACTACCAGAGTTTAGTCTGTAGTTCCAGTACCATGAAATAGCCATGTTTCCCTCTCAGGCAGGCCTCAAAGCTTGGTTATGTTTAGCACCACAAAACAAATAAAAAGTGTAAAAAAAACAAAAAAACCCACATACACACACTGCTAGAAACATCTATTTAAAGCTATATTTTTCAGCAAAATCTATTCTGTTCCTCTGGTTGACCTTACCTTTTTTCTTGTCTCTGGATCCCACAGAAACACCTCTCAGCTAAACTAACATTTAGTTAGTTACCATACTAACATTTAGTATGGTACTTGCAGCCCATTTAGTCCAGAAGCAGAACAAGAAAAAAAACTTATTTCTTTGTTTTAGATGCACCTTTACACTCCTTCGGTGGATTTAAACAAGGCAAGTAATTATACAGCTATTAAAGTTTATGATCTCCTTTTCTAAAAGCATTCTCTGTGAAGCTTGACGTTCATTTATGCTAAACCTGGACTTTCAACAAAGACCTAGTTTTTGGGAGCTACTCACTTTCCTTCACTGGTTCCTAGAGGAAAGACTTTTGGGATATTTCAAGGCTATGATGTCCCATTATCTCACCCAGCTCTGGCTCGTCTACCTCCCCTCAGACTGAGCTAACAGGGAGGAGCCACCCGAGTAAAAGAATGCACCACCAAGAAGACTGAAAGTCTGTAGACAAGTATTCTGCATGTTATTTCCAACAATGAGAGCAAGATTATGACTTCAGTGAGGCCACTTGAAGTGAGAGATCATATTCCCAAGACCAACAGAATCATTCCGCTTTTGCTCCCAACCCTGCGCTGAGCGCTGCCTGACAGCGGAGCGAGCTCGTTACTGCACCCGCAGCCTGCGTCGATCCGCGTGCTGGCTGCCATGCGGACAGAAAGCAGGAATCCCTCCACAGCAGAGCCTTGCCCGTCACACGGAGCCACGGGCTGCTCCTGCTGGCACCGGTGCCCTTCCGCAGCTCAGAGGCACAGCGCACCACTCGCGGGGACTGCTCCACGTACCCACGGCTCTCAGCCAAGGTCCCACGCACCCAGCTCAGCCTAACCTAGGCCTCTCGCTAAAGCCAGGGCCTCTCAAACCTTGACTTCAGGACCAGGTACAACTGCGCTGCCAAAACTATGGGGCGGCAAACCGCAGTGTTCGGAGCAAGAATTGTTATTTTTAAAAGAAAGCTTCGCCACCAACAACAGACTCTGAAAACTATGCTATAAATTCAACACTCTTGACCCTGCAAGTCTGCCAGTACAAACCAGCTCTGAAATTAGCTCTGTGTGCTGCTTACAGACAGAATCATGAAAACCCTTCTAGGCAGCACCATGGCACGCTGAGAGCTAAGACCTGTCTGCTTTAAAGATGAGATCAGGAAAATCACTCATCTCTTCCCCCAGACTGAGTATGGAAGAACTATTCTTCTTCCCTTACAGCCAGGCAAAGCCCTCCAAGTTTCAGACACTAGATGAAGGACAGACAGGAAAAAACCTCAAGCAGGTTTTAGGGTTAGGATGCTGAAATGCCCATGAGCATCATAAGCAGGAGAGGCTGGTTTCTTGGGAACTAGTGTTTTCACATAGACTTTTTTAAAAAAAAAAAAGTAGGTTTAGTTGTTTCAGTCCTGAAAAATCCAAATGAAAAGTTTCCAAATATAACCACTTACTTTCTGAAGTTTGTGAGGTGTCATCACAAGTGCATTTAGCTGCTAAAGTTCATCAACATGCCAGTAAGTATAGACCAACGAAGCTGTGATTGACTTCTCCCTACACGCCTTCCCCTCCACCATCCCTCATAATATACAAGCTGCAGAAGGCATTTCTGAACCCAGTGGTCCCTGGGCTACCAGGGGCTGAGAAAATTTAAAGCCCACTGTTCTTCTTATTTGGAGCACAGAATTCAGTTCAAAGTACAAGCAGCAGGAAGATATGAATTCAAGATTAGTCACAGGCAAACAGATGATTTAGGAACAAGAACCAATCTGCTTGTTATAGGCAAGGAGTGCAGCCTCCATGGCAAAGGGGACTACAGTTCTGCAACATCTTTAACTTATGAAGTCAATTTTTAATCTAATTTGAAACTGAGTAACTTGTTGAACAGAGTAACCTCTGAACTCTATATTCAATTTCATACTGTTACTGCACTCACTCTGTGACCTCAGCTAGGTTTCCAGTAAAACAGACCAAGCTACAAGAGTGGCCAGGATGAATGCTATTTGGGCTTTGAGGCCCAGAAGAACAGTGCACCTAGGGACTACCTACCGCACTGCTTACTGTCCTTCCCACACTTTAAACATCTTTTAGTCATTAAAATAAATAAACCCATGCCCTCTTGAGACCAGAAAGGCAGTCTATCTGTTGTTTCAGGGCATCTGCCAACGCACAGCACTGGCACTGCAGCAGTTTATGCTGAAGCCCATGTATTCAAGGTTCCCTTCACAACCATGCCAGCGAGGAGTGCTAATGAAATCTTCAGATCCAACACAAATTCTGTAGCAGGAGTTTGGCCTTCACAGCAAGGTTCTTGAAGGGGGTGGGGGAACAGAAGCCCTGAACACAGGGAGTGCAGCACCCAAAATAGATCTCCTTGATGCCATTCTAACCTTTTTCCAGAAGTTAACTTTCAAGCTGAAGTTTTCCAGGGTTAGTTTCTTCAGTGACTGCCATTTTTTGATAAAATATACTTTTAAATAGTTACATATGAGAAGAAAAAGGAAAGAAAATTCAATCCTTATCTAATAGATGACTAAATATCATCTCGTACTCCTTAACACCTACAGCCGCTTTGGAAAAGAAAACAGCCTTTGTTTACAAATCATTTAGAGCAGTAATTTTCTAACTGTGGGCTCCTAAAAAGCATAAAGACCCCACGCAACTTAAACTATTGGCAATAGGCTTGTTTTTCCATAGTTGCTTCTCGCTAAATCCAGGTTGAAAAAAATCACCGATTTAAGAGAGCCCTAGCAAAACAAAGTTCTTCTCTTGACAGTTTAGGTTTGTTCAAGAGATAAACACAGCATTCCTGCCGAATTCAAATCTGCATACCCAAAATGGACCTCAGCATGGCCTGTCTCAGCTGCGCACTGAAGTCGTCCACTTCCAAATCACTGCACATTGCTCAAGGAAAACTGCAGAGGCAAGACCAAAGGCATAGATTTTGTGAAGAGTTTACAAAAGTATTCCTGTAAGATATCAGAAATAGGTTCTCATAGTATCTTACCATACAGTTCCAGATGATTACATTTTTATAACTTTATATGAATGCACAATGAGGGCAGGAAAGTATAAAAAAAAGTGTGCAAGCAGTAGTTAGGCATTTACTCAGAAATACCAAAGTTTGTACTACACTTGCTGTAATTTTGTCCCCCAAGTTAGAATAACCTAAACATTCACTGGAAACACTTTAGGGAAAAAGTTACTTCCTCACCCCCAAAAGACTTTGACACTTCATTTTTACAAAGGCTCAGTACATCTGTCTTACACAACACACTCTAAAGTATGGATACTCATCTAAACCTACACACAGCCAACATTTCAGACTTAGTTTCCCCCTCCCTACACTTTTCAGCTCTTCAACCTTGTAATATTTGGAAAGATAGTAAGCTACAGATGAATGCAGATGAATAATAACCGCAGAGGTCAAGGAAACATTCCACTTCCAGCTGAATACCAGTACAACTTTTTCAAAGGACATTTACAAACAGCAAGGGGCACTTCCCTCACTTCACAGTGAGGTCAATTAAATTGAGAAACTATCATCAAAATAAAACTGCAGACGCTTTTTCTAAAGGAAGTTTTTCTTGCTGCCTGTTTTGGAAATGAAGTCTATCGGGTGACCCTTCCCCCCCCCCCCATTAAAAAAAGCAAGGTTGTGAGAAACCTCAATAGAGATACTATAGTATCTCATATATTTAAGCTCTCCTAACCAATTCAAAATATTAAATGGAAAGCAAGGGCTAAGGTAGCCATGTTCCTCCTTTTCTAAAGGATGTAAATAGAATCACTGCTTTAAGAAGATTGATTTTAAGTTTCCTTAGGTCAAACAGGGAAATTATTTCCATGCATTTCTATTTTCTTGATTTTGCAGAGTAAAATGGAAGTTATTAAGCATCCACCTCTACAAAAACAACTTTTCTTTACACAAAGGATACAATGACACTTTTTCAGAAATGCATCAAGAGATCATAATAAAACATCACCTAAAAGCAGGTTTCATCACTTTTGCCACAATTATGAATCCTAACCCAGGAGACGACCAAACTTCAGACAAGGTCTGCTACAATACTCGCCTACCTCCAACTTGGTAATGAAAAGGACAAAATAACAACTAATAATAACCAAATAAACAGATGCACTGAGAATAAGGCAAAAGCCAAGCAAGTCAGTTTGCTGTGAGCATTTAAACAAAGCTAGTAAGGCCTAACCACAATCCATTTTGTGTATTCCAATATATTTATGTATTTCTTAAGAAGCCCAAGTCTGCAGGACACAAGGCACAGGCTAAGAAAGTGCTCTTCTGGCCGTAGCATTCGCTGGCTGAAGTGTACAAGCGCATTACTGACTAATCAGAGGCTATCCCATGACAAAGTTTCAAAACTGACCCAAACGGTTGCCTGTACTTTAAGCACAGGCAGAGTACGTGAGAGTTTTTGCACGTGAACTGCTGTGGAGAGCTTAACAGCTGCAGGACTAGGCTGTCCTTGCAAGGCAGGAGGCTGAGCTCAAGGTGCACTATGTCACCTGTGCAACACAGTGAGCTGCCGCCTGTAACACATGCGGTAGCAACGAGAGCCAAACAACAAGCTGCTGCGCGTGAATGACTCCGACACCATGGCGTGCGGAGGAGAACAGGGTGAAGAGCATCAGTGTTCTGTGTTGGCCTGGAAGGAACGTTGCAGGGAATTGCAGGCTGTGGGGTGAAACTTTCACATCCTTTTGTTAATGTAACCAAAGAAAAAAGAAATCAAGAAGTGAAGAACTCTGTAGCTTGACTACCTGTTCCTCCTCCTACTCTGTCAGTTACTCCACTTTCGAAACATGACCACCACCGCCACTCCACCCTAACAGCAGCAGAGGTGGGAGGAAGACCACTTCAGACAGACTGACCTACATAATTCTCCAGCTATATATCAAAATGCCCACACTATACATTAAAAAAAAAAATGTTCAAACAGAACCAGGAAAATTTTCATTAGTAAACTCAACTCAAGAGTTAAGATTGCCTGGTGGCCTCTGATGTCTTTCCACACTGCTGGATTCAGCTTCTGAAAGCCTCCTTTGTTAATGAATACTAGGCTCTTGTCCAGTCCTCTTTTCTCCCCCTCTTCTCCCTCCCATAAGAATATCGTGGTCCTCAGGGCATAAGGAGCATCCTTTGTCTCCCTGCAAGTCTTCCCTGTGCGGCCACTTTGCTGCCGCTTCGAGAAAATGCAACAGGAGTACCATCTTTTCTCTTCTCTGTAAGAGGAGTGGAAAAATTAAATGGAGACATCATCTAACAGCAATTTTACTATATAGGAAGTGATGTCCTGCAGAAATGTTGAAACACCATAACCTCCACTTCATGTCTGATGTGCAGGCAGCATCGATGTGCAACTTAAATCTCCTACTCAGCTTTGAGAGCTGAATTTCTGTCAACTTGCCATAATAGAGCACATGCTACTACCACATAGCATAAAAGAAACTAAATCTGAGCTAAAAAAAATGCTTTGAAGGCAAACAAACAAACAAAAAAAAAACAACAACAGCAAAAAAAAAAAAGAGTACATCATCTTCAAGAGAAAGAGAAAGAAGCTGAAGTTCTCATCTTTCCCAAAGGAAACCGAGGCCACATGGATTTATTGGGAGGAGCTCTGAGGAACCCCAGAAGCCTGTACAGATACTTGGGAGAGTTGGTGGAAAGCTGTAACTTTTTAACAGAAGTACTGGACAAGAGCATCCAACGTGGTTGGGAAAGCAAAGCAAAGCCCACAGTTCATTATCAGGGAGCGAGCACAGTATGACCCACAGCACTTTGAAGAAAGACACATGAAGCACTTTTCCTGCTACTGTAAGTGTACATGATGCATGTAGAAGTTAGCACTTACTCAGCAAAAGACAACGTAGATTTGTACATGTGTGACAACACCAGTCAAACAGCCTCAACCCTTCATTCTCTGTCCTCTGTAGATGTTGTGGCAAAAAAATTGACTGCCTTCCAGCCAGGTCTAGTCCGGGCACTGATTCACCAGGCAGCCACATATAGTTGTGTCAGCACAGAGGGGACTA
Source organism: Chauna torquata (assembly GCA_013399475.1). Taxonomy (NCBI): domain Eukaryota; kingdom Metazoa; phylum Chordata; class Aves; order Anseriformes; family Anhimidae; genus Chauna; species Chauna torquata. The sequence continues at coordinate 33,638 of VXAL01008416.1, read as the reverse complement.
TTAAAGGCAGTTTAGACAGCGCTACCGTCAAACATAACCACACTCTATAGTGCAGTTACAAGACAGAAGATGAACACTAAAAATCTCACTGCCAATGGAAGAAGCTGTTCTCCGCTCCCCTTCTCTTCACCCCATGGATGCGATTCCACCAAATGCTTCAGATGAGCTCTCATGCTCACCTCATGATTCAAGTTACTCAGCACCACCAGAAGACTTGCCGGTTTTGCAGAGTTTTCTGTCCATTTAGTGAAAACAAGCACTATCACCCCTTTTGGCAAGAGCCTGGGCCAATCTGGGCTCTACCTATCTCATCCAACCCTGTCCTCAGAAAACCCTGAAAGTCTTGTATTTTCAGAGAATTAGAAACATCCATCCAAGTAACCTTCTAGAACCAAAGCTTCATGCTCTTAACAGTGAGAACATGTATGCATAGGAGGGTGAGGTAGAGGATTGGAAAGTCCCACATAAAACACTGCAGCAGTGTCCTCTCCACCCCCAATCAGTATGAGATGGCTGTCTCCCTTTAACCCTGTTAAAGGCCTGGTTTTCCAAAACTCTGCCTAAACTGACTTTTACGGAGTACTATCTTATTTTACACTAGCCACAAAAGCACCAAGTTCTCAGACAAAAAACACATGACAGGACTTGCCTGGATGTAAGACAGCCTAAGATGGCAGAGCATTAAGACATTTAAGTACTGCGCAATAAGGATTTAGACAACTGAGCACAAGAGCTGGGATTTCACATCGTCCATCCTTAAAGTGCAGTTATATTTCTGTACACAACAGTATTTGGATTAACATCAATATATGGCACAAACTGCCAAAAATGGCTTAAAGAATTTACACAGTCCTACAGGTACTCTTTTTAAACGGTGCCGCTACCACAAAATTGTAGGATGTGTAGAATACACATATATACGTATCCATATATGCTCTACAGAGACTTTATCTAGGTGGATTTGGACTATTCTCTGCATGCACAGAATGGATTACTGTAATTCATTCTGAGATGTTCTACTAAAAGCGGATGAACTCTGAATGTTGATAGCTCTTAGTTAAAAATTTAGTCAAAAAACTATCTTACCTGCAGGATGAGCGTGCCGCAAGAAGGAAATCTCTCACCTTGCAGCAACAGTTATTACTTTGCACAAATTAAGACAGATTTTCGTTGAAATGTCAAACAAACCCAGTGACTTGGCCTACTCCAAAATTTTATCTCACAGCCATCAGAAGAACACAAGATGGTATAACACAAAGTGATGATCAAGATTTTTTGAGCATGCTTTTGTTTGGTCGATATTGTCCCTACCAGGGCAGAAGTCACTCTCCGTTCGCAAACTGAGAAACAAGGATAAATGTGAATTGATTTTGTGGAGAATCAGAAGAGGTATCTGAAACAGACTTGGATTCATCCCCCACAGTTCAACATCTACTACTGTTCCTCAGATGCATACCATCCTCCTTCCATGCACATTTAAAGTAAAGCTAAATATCAAGCTGTAAATTTCGTGCCTTACAACTAAAGATTTTTAAGTGACAGCTGCCGCAAGTTTTTTTTCTGAAATAACTGTCATAAAAGGGTAATTCTCCCTCCATGCATTCAAACTGCCAACAGGCAAAAGTGTATGTAGACCAAATCTTCTTGAACAAGCCTTTAGCTACTATGCCGTAAAGTTTCTGCACAGCAGATTTATATTAACACAAATTGCCACAAGCTGCATCTATATTATACACGGGTTGAAATAAGGCCAATAGTACCACTTGCACATTTACTGTGGGGATGGGGACAGATACAAGTTTAGAATAGCTCTACATTTAAACTTACTTCAGCTCAATTTCTGCTAACTTGTTTTTTATTAGTATTTTCCATCACCATGAGGGCTATAATGATCTTTCTTATTTCAGATCAAAGAAATACAATCTGCCCTTTGAACAAGAACTATGTTAAAGACTTGGAGATTCAAACCCCCTTCTAAAACAATGAGATAACATTGCTAACTGTTCCATATTTTGGAAGCAGCAGCTTACTCATACCAGCTGTAATACCGGCTGGAACTAACCCAAGTGATAATCAAGATAAGAAAATATAATAAAGATTTCAGAATTATTCCCTGTTATACACCTTCTCTTGATTAATATTAACTTCTAATACTTCCTGTTGTATCATATTTCTACCATGGAATCCACACTTTAGCCCTAAGTATCTAAAGTCATGGAAGACCACCACTATTCAACAAATTAGCATAGAGAAACAGATCAGGTACTTGGGTCAGAGGATTTCACCAGTAATGATCGTTTGAAATAAATTAATAACCAAATGGAAATTGTTTAGCTGATTTTACTCCTATGCTGTCAAAATAAGCTGAAGTAATCTCTCAGTGAAACACTTACAGAGCTCAAGATGGTTGGAAACCTGACGCGGATGTTACAGGTTTTCCTTTTAGATTCATTTTGGTCGCAGAACTAGGATCACTGCTGAAGGGAACTAGCAGATTCCCTCTCTCCCTCCCCCCAACATAAGCTGTAATTCAGTCAGGGAGTCTCTAAGAGTACAGCTAATATTTAACAAAGGGCCAGGCATCACCAGCTAGTAGAAATGCATGCGATTACCTGAAACTATCACTCTAGTAACCACACAGCATTGCAATGCTGTTACTGCCTGTATAAAAGCAGTCAGGAGGGTTTCAGGGACCTGTGGGTTCTCTCCCCATCAAACTCCATTCCTTAGCTGATCTGATCTCGCTAAGCATTTCCAATTCAGCAAGTGCCTGAACAGCAAGTGCCTGGAGGCTGGGAGAGGAACAGACAAAAATTGAAATAAATACATAAAAATAAAAAATGAAAAACCACATACATTCATCTATAAGCACCTCCTCTTGGCCACCGAGAAAGATGTCAGCACCTGAGACTGGAACAGAGAGCACGTATGTCAGCCTCAAGCACTTATCACCTAGCGAATCATGTCTCTAGAATGAGAGTACTAAGAGGGCATCAAGACACTGCTCACCACTCCCAGTTACCCTCCCACACTGTGGAGCGACAACCCAATACGCTGCACTGCAAAAAGAGCTGAGAAACCCCTTCTCCACACTTCCCTCCACCTCTTGGCCACATCACGCTGCTCCCTCAGTTGCATCACTGCATCAGCAGAACTGTTCATGGACTTGTCCCCTCCACCATCAGAAATGTAGAAAGGGGGCTTGAAATGCACGTCAAGGAAGGAAGGTTTAAGCCAGATCGGTTCCCTGAGCTACCTCCCACAAAAAACTGTGCTGGCACAACTGAAGATGCACCCGTGTAACAGCTCAAGATGATCTGCATCTCTCCTGCTGCGTTCTCATTCTTCTCCCTTCCATCAGCCATGCATTCATTCTCACCCTCTTCCGTGCGCTAGCACTGGTATTTGCTCGACCCCCACAGCGAGCCAGTCCACAGCTATACTAGCAGAGAATTATTCTACTGCCCCAAACAGATGACCATTTCAGCTAGCATAGCTCCCCTGAATCAGCTCGCTGTGAGCAAAGGCTGTCCTTCAGTCCTCCTGTGTTTTTGCTCCCCTTGGGAACGCAAGCTTAGTTTGACAGACTGTCATGAAGCCACAGCCCAGCAGAGCAGCCTATTGCAGAAATAAGAGGGAAAAGTGAATTACTTAAGCCATCTTTATTACCGAATACACTAGTTCAAGCCACAGGCTTTATGTTTTCTGACTACCGCACTGTGTGCTATTAGAATGACTTTTCAGGGAATAGTGCTAACACAAAGAATCCCACACACCTCAGATTTACTTTCAGAACTAAATAGGAACGGGTATTTCTGAAGTAACAAGAAGAGTATTCCCATACTCTACTTCCGCATATTTACCTATCAGTATTTTTTTACAGGAACAAATTACTAAGACTTCTAAAAATGGCCACAGTAAAAAACAATGTTACATTGTTTAACAGGTCAACTTCCAAGCCTCAAGGAACACTGTCAAAACCCACTCAAGACAAAATGGTATTTGGATCAAGGAGTTAAGATAACAGCATAATTCCTGCTAGATATCCTGGACTAGTGCAACAAGCCTTCAATAATTCTAAGAAAAAATATCAGAACCAAAAATGGGTAACAATTAACGCACTTATATGACCTAACAATTTATGCAAGATTCATACTAGGAATAGGGCAGGTCCCAAGACCTCATAAAGCTGATCAATTTGAGGTTGAAACTATTTATGACATAGTGCCATCAAGATAAAAGTCACATAGCACTGTTAAACTTTGGACTTTATTTTATTAAAAATGTTTTTGTACTTTACCTCCAAAAAAGCCCAAGTCTACTCTGTGCCTAGCAGCGTTCACAGTATCTTTTGTTAAACACACACGCACACACAGAGGGACTTTCAGAGTGAAATTTTTCAGAGACAAAAAGTATATCAAATTTAGGTGCAAGAAAGGAATAGAGGAGAAAGCAACTTCTCCGGGAGCTGGCAATTTAAATGGCTTTAGGGAAGTAGAACAGGGTGTGTATGAATGATGGGGGTGGCGGCGTATTTGTTTTAAGTTTTAGCACTTAGGGTTGCTAAGAACTTTAATAACGTAGTGTTTTCCTCGAGTCCGTAGGTAACACAAACTTCTCTAGCTACCCACAATTTTCCCAAATAGTGGCATAATGAACAATTCTTGCATTTCACGCCAGCACAAGATCTTCAACAGCAGCTCCAAAACTGTCATTTTCCCCCCTTTACTCCTCACAGCTAGCTTGCTGGCTAGACTCTGAGCAGCAGGACAGCAGCGCTGGCGGATCCCAGTACCCATCCACAAAGCAGCAGGGATGGAGGGGAAGATGAGATGACATGCTGCAAGCAGGGAGTTTAGAAAGGACTAGAACAGGTGATCCCCAGCAGTCAAGGTAAGAGGAGATGAGAAAAGGAGACAGAAGTAAAATAAATCCAGTTCAGGCAGAGACAGAAGCCAAGAAAATATTCCTAACATAGCAAAGCTAGTAGATAGAATCAAAATTAAAGCTCATAAACTGGATCTAGAAACATCAATAATCAGTTGGAAAGAAAACTCAACACCTTCACATAAAGAGGCCGTTTCTCAGCAATGTACTGCCCATGAATTGCTTTATGCTCAAAACAAGCTAATTGCCCATATTAACCCGGAGTTAACAAGATACTAACACACACACACACACACACACCCCTATATTACACAAACTAACACATTTAGATGAAGCCAAAAATATATACAGCAGCAGTTACAATTCCTGGTGCAACCAAAAACGGTGTTTTAAATCCCTGATAATGAACTAGGATGCTGAGCTAACTGACAATAAGAGGTTTAACTCTGCGCACAAGGAACTAAAGTGAATCTGTGAATGTTATTACAGATTACCTACACCGAGCACTCACTGGCAGCTTATGGCCATATTTGCATATTTAAAAATAAAATGAGGATTTCGGCTCAATTAAAAGCATTCAGGAGGCCAAACAAGAAGAGGCACATTGGCGTTCTGCAAGATTACTCTGGAAGTTCAGCACCGGCTGTTGTCAAACCTATTTTACTATCTTTGCAGACACCTACAGAATTACTGGCCTAGAGCTGGCGCCTACTTGTATTCCGAGACCCGTGGAAAAGGCCTGGATTTCCCACTGGGGAGGAAGAAAAGGGTGAAATCTGTATTTTGAACGGAGAAAGTTACTCGAGATGAAAGGGCGTCGGAGACTTCTTTTTCAAAAACCCGAAGGACTCGATCGCAAGGAGCCCTGCATAACAACAAACGCCCACAAGAGAGAGGGGAGGAAAAAAAAATAA
>VXAL01008416.1:0-27084 GCA_013399475.1 Chauna torquata | reverse complement strand
CGCGCCGCCTCCTTCCGCCGCCCGCGCGCACTCGCGGCGACGCCGCAGCCCCCCCGCTGGGGGGCGCTGTCCGCGGCGTCCCTCAGGGAGCCCGGCGGGGCCCCGCGCAGGCGCCTGTCCCTGGGTGGTCGCTGCCTCCGGGAGGACGTCCCACCCCTGAGGGGATGTCCCACCCCTGAGGGGTCCCTGTTCCCTCAGGAAACGTCCCACCCCTCAGGGGACATCTCACCCCTGAGGGGTCCCTGTTCCCTCAGGAAATGTCTCACCCCTCAGGGGACATCCCACCCCTGAGGGGTCCCTGTTCCCTCAGGAAATGTCCCACCCCTCAGGGGACATCCCACCCTCAGGGGCCATGTGCTTTTCTGTCAAGAACTGAAATCTCCTCACCTGCTCTGAGGTGGTTACAAACGCCAGGCCTATTGGTGGCCATAGCTATAAGGAGATGTCACTTGGTTGCAACTGGCAGAGGCCTGCCAGTACCGCAGTCACAGCTCCCTGCCGGAACCACTGCCTGTATTTTAGCAGTGTCCGTCTACCCTTCAGCCTTAGACCCCAAGATAAAGACCTCCCTCCAGCCTGAGCTCAGGCACCGTATGTGGGTTGATGACAGAGTAACGCAATTTCTGGTGGCACATAGTGAGCAGGTTTAGAGACCAGGGGAAGGGATGGTGCGGCTTGGTGCCCATGCAGCGCTGCATGGCCAGGCTCCTGTGCCCACCAGCCAGCCCACCTCATGCTGACAGGAGGAGGAAGACATTAGCACCAGCTTTCTGCATGCTCGGGGCATGAGCTCGAAAAGGTGAAATATCTCAACCCAGATCCTGCCCCAAGTCTGCGGTAGAGCCAAGAGCTGCTGCTGTCCGCCCTTCCTTCACGCGGGAGGAAACACCTCCCCTGCGTTACATTAGTAAAGCAGGCAGGAGGGATTTGTAACCGCAACTTTCCAGCAGCCGTTCTTCTTCCTCTGCTGTCAAGTAGAAATACAGCTGGGTAAGCAGCAAGGCCAGAGATGAAACCCAGGAGTCACGACCTTTGTTCCCCCACCCCAACCACCAGCGTCATTACCCTCCCTCCCGTGACCTTGCCAAGCTGCACACAATTAGGGAGTTTGAAAGGCAGAGGGGTCAAAGCTGGCTGTATGCAAACGTGGTAGTAGGATGTCCTAGATGAGATATTTCCTGCGGAGACAGAGAAGTGCTCATGCCACTTTTCAGGGGTGATTGCGACTGGGATATGCCGGCTGTCCCGTTCCAGAGCTCCAAGTGGCACAGAGCCGCCTCACGGTGCCCGTGGGTAGGAGAGCAAGGAGCCTGTCTTACAGAAGGAGACCGGGACAGCTTGGGTTGGCTTGTCCAGCAGAAGGAGAGCAAAAACGAGGTGTGGTTGCTCTACCAGCTCGAGTGGGGAAAGGAGGTAAATTCCAAGGAAAGGACAGTGCTGTCTGAAGCTTAACAGTAGCATAAAGACAGATTTTGAATTGGCTCTTAATACACATGTGCAGAAAGTTAGGGGATGGTTTCTAACCCATAAGGAGGTGAAACTTTCGGCTCATGTCTTCACACCTGCAGAGTGAGGAGAGTTTGGCTGGGCCTGCTCTGGTGGGTTGCAGGACTGCCGTTTGGAGCCCCTCATCTTCGTGTCGTACATGGGGTGCAGTCTGGTCTCAGGGGTCTGAGGCTCAGGCAGCGGCCGTTGTTACGTGGGCCATGACTGCAGGAGGGCATTTTAAAGTACCAGCACCGGGCAGTGGTTACTTGACCCAATCCCATGGCGCTCATCCAGCTGTTCCTGGAAGAACTGCAGCAGGAGTTTTAGGGAGAGACCTCCCAACAAGCAGAAAGGTACTGGATCCCTGGAGAAGCTGCTGAAGTGGCTAACGGCTGCTAACCTTGCATCTTATCAGCCCAGATATACCAGGCTTAGCACCTGCCCACAAATTCTTCCTCACAACTCTCTTGTTCTGATGCCTACAAAATAAACTTGGTGGTGGTGAGCTTGCTGGCAGCATGGTCATTGGCCATCAGGCTGTTACTGTCTCCTCATTTCTTCCACCCTCAGATCACATCCCTGCTGTGACAGGTACCTGGGTCATATGATGCTGGTCTTAAATTTATCAAATTCCACTTGAGCAATTGGCTTCTTGTAAGCAAGTTTGGTTTCTGGCTCCCACCAACTCCATTCCTCAGGCTGCCCCACATTTCCCTGCCCCAGTAGCCAGTACCCCAGCCCACTTGCACCCGGGCAGTGCTGTAGTTCTCTTCCAAGCAGCTTTTCTCCCCTGCCTTCCCCTAGCACAGTTCTGTGCACAGCCTCCACGTGGGCCTCCTTTTTCTAGGGTGGACAAGACAAATTTCAGCAGTTCCGCTTTCCGTGACAGCTTGGCTCTTGCCTAGATGGTATTAGCAGTTCTTCAGTGCATCTGATCAGTTTTGAACATACCTTCCTTGAGCAAGCATGAACAGAATTACATACGCTTTTCACAAAGCATGCCTGCCCTCTGGAGAAAGCACGTTGCCTGAGAGTGCCTGAAAGTCACATCCTACAATTTTGACTCATGAGCTTCAGTGGCTTTAACTGTTTCAGTTGTGGCTTGCAGCTCTCTGCCTTGCCTGTGGCTGGAGAAGAGCACTCCCAAGGCAGAGCTAGCAGGAAGGAAGCATGTGCTGGCCGATCACATTTAACTGTGGTTATATTATCTCTAATCTTGACCCCAAGCTCATATTAATAGAGAGTCACAGTTTTCTTGCTCTCTTTTCTTGCAATCCTCTCTTCCTAGACCAATGTTTAGGCAGCAAACTCTCTGAGATAGCCCCATGTTTCTATTCTGTGCTGGTGCAGCACCTGCCAAAAAGCTTCTGAGCTGCAACTCAGGCACGTTAGAGCTGTGGTCAAACATTCAGTAAGCGAGTCAGAGGTTTAATTCATGTTTGAAACCCTGCTGTTCCCCAGCACTAATCCCAGACCGCTAGTGTGATAAATATCAGCGGTTTTGTTTTCTTACCCACTGCCAAAGCAGAGAGGAAGAGGACGAGGAAAGCATGAACTACAGAGCTAGAGGAAGGGAATGGTCCTGTAACCTAAAAACTGGTTTAGTTCCACAGGCCTCCTGTGGGGAAAGGTAAGCAGAAGGTCAAAGTCAGCTTCAAAAAGAGGCAGCAACATCTGGAATCGCTAGCCAAAACTTTTGTGCTCAGAAGGATGGAGAAGGGCATGAAGAACAGTGGGACTGGCCTCAGGAGAGCCAGCAAGAGCGATGGCAATGTGGCAAAATAGTCACAAACATACCAAGGCGATGGCAGATCTGACTTGATCCTGAAGTTAGGCTGGATGGGGTCCGATACACCAGAGCCTGTACCATGCTGCCACAAGCACCTCTGCACAGTTTTGTTCAAGTCAAAGTGCATGCACCGTGTTTTTTGGCCAACGCTGCCAGCGGGTCCCAGCAGTGTTTCCTCTGCTCGCTCCTGCAGACGTCTCAGCACAAAGTCTCAAGCCGGGCTGGGGCTCCGGCCTCCCCCTGCTCCCCACCAGACATGAGAGTCACTGCCGCAGGAGCGTTGTTTTTCCCGTTTCACAGTGACTCCCCTTTGATGTTAATTGTTTGCAGGCAAAGCTTAGTAGAGAGCATAGCTGCTCTCTGGTTCATCTGTTGGTTACTACTGAGCTGCCCAGACCAGTGGAGAAAATGCTTTGATGTTAATGAGCTGCAGACAATTTCACTTAACACTGAGCAGGGCCTGGCATCTCAGAGGTAAGACTTTTAAGGCAGATGCCACAGCAAGTCTCTCCAACATCCGTTTTGCCATAGGAACAGAAAATACACAGAAAGGTATTAAAGCAGAAACCTGTCTTCCCACCAGGTCTTGCACCACCCCTGATATTGTTACAGCCCCAGAGGTACCAGAGGCTGGGAAGCAGCAGAAATAAAAAATGTCCTCATGAAACTACATTGTGATTATGCGAGTCAGTGGAAAGAGGATTTAAACACCCCCCCACATCCCCAAACTGCCTGCCTCTCTGGTCCTGCAGTCTGAATACACAGAAATGGAAGAAGGGGACGGATTACAAATTGATGATTTGCAGGAGTCTGGCTCCTGTGTGGCTTGCAGCAACCCTGCACTGAAAGTAGCACCTTCTCCATCAGCGCAGCACATGTCTAAACGAAATGGGCCAGCTGCAGTGAAGTGAGACTTGCACAGACAGTCTTGAACTATCCTCTTACATCAATGGATATCCCAGCAAAACGCTTCTCTCTAGACCTGCTACAGGCAGCACACTGCCAAATGCATGCAAACCTGCAGGTTAGCAAAGGGTCCCTGCAGCAGGAGCCAAGCCTTTAGAGGAGGTGATGGTGCAGAGCAAAAAATGGCGCTTGGACATGTTGCAGCTTCCCTGGGTTCAGACAGCCTTTGTCGTGTGCCCTCACTAGGGCAGCACTTCATGCGCTCGAAGGAGAAGCTGGATTAGAGCTCCTGCTGTGGAGAGATGGTCTGGGAAGCAGGGAAGGGTGAGGAAGAAATCTGCCTGGTGGAAACATGGGTAGCGCAGTCTCTGAAAGGTAGCATCAAATCCCAAGTACAAATACAAGTGAGAAAAAAGACAAATTCAATTTTGTAGCCCTCTGCCAGTCATCAGCAAAGCATATTTACCATATCACGCAAACTCTGCTTCTAACCACACAGTACAAGGTTTTGACTGAAGAAGCAAGCGACCCAGTCCTCTGGGGAGCCCCCAGCCAAGCAGAACCGAACGCAGGCTACGCCTTGTCAAGTAGAGCAACAAATGAGACCTCACTGAAGGTTAAGGAGAAACATGCCTTATTCTGAGGAACTTGGCTTAATTCCAATATATTGCCTCTGTTAAATAATTTATCGTAACAAGAAAGAGACACCATCTTCTCAGTTTTCTTGCCAGGACAGGATAGTTCCCTGCAGCAAACTTTGGATTACAGAGGTAAAATAGCACAAGCTAAGACTGAATGCTTGTCCCAGCCCCATTCCAGGGAGGATCTCACACAAATGTATGTATTCCATCCTGCACTAAAATAAAGTGTAACAAGGTATTTTATTTATTAATTTATTTGTTTTTTCTTGGAATTAAAAAAAGGAATGTGAAATCATAGAGGAGACGGTGATTGATCATGGGCCAAAGAGAGAACACTGCAGTTTGAAAAGTCTACCCAAGCCTATGGGAAGAGAAATTAACCTTTGACAAGGCATTCAGCATTTGCCGTGCAGCAAAAGTCATTCCTGCAAGTCACTCCGTCCCAGCAAATCTTGTGGGCATGCTTTGACACTATGGTTACAGCCGAACATCCAGCATGGCACACGAGATGAGACTGGCAGACGAGAGGCAGTAAGGCTGAGGACAGCACAGAGCAATGCACGCTGCAGTCCACAGATAACGGGAAGGGAAATATTGTGATTTACGCTGCTGTGCAGTAGTCTGCGAAACACCACGGAGTGCACACGGGATGGATAAAGAGGGCAGCAATTAGATCCCTGTTTCAGAGAGTTTTATTGTCACGCGTACTAGCAGCTTCACTAGAGAAAGGCAGGCTATTAGCCTGAAAGGAAAGGAGATCTTCACTGAGTTTAGGATGGATTTCAGTGCACAAGACAATGTGTTGTCAGTAATTGTAATATTACTGTAAATAGAAAGGAATAGATTTGGAAGGTGGACAGGAATCATCTGGGGTTTACAGTGGGTAGTTTTTCTCCATTAAAGGAACAGGAAATCTGGAGGGTTGGCTAGGAAAGATCACCTTTGCAACAAAAGGAAGGGCGCATGCAGCAAGGTGAACACTAGGTCAGCTTGTAACTGTTTCTAGGGGATAAGGAAACATTCACCTGAAACCAGAACAGAGCTGGAAGTGCCCAGCTGTCTGCAGCAAATACTACTTGAAATAGTTGTTTTGTCTTTAAGCAGAGGCTAAATGTAGATAATGCTCTACCTCCAAAAGTCTCAGAATGGGTTTAAAAACAACAAACAAACAAACAGAGTGGGGATATTGTGGGAAGACAATAGATAAAGCCCTTCATTTACACACAGATGCCCTCAAAATCCAAACAAATACATACAAAACCCTCAAGATGAGAGTTGCTGATGAATACAGTGCTGAATATTTTTCCATGCTGGATGTGTCTGCAGGGTTTTGCAAGTACCCTTAGCAAAGCAAAGCATGGGATCACAAAATACCTTCTCCTTAGGCTGTTGCTGGGGCTGTGTCCTGTACTCACAGTGATCCAAAGAAAGGCAGACCCGGTTCAGTTCTGTGCTCTTTGCTCCAATGCCTCTGTCCTTCACACACACTAAGCACATCTCATTTGCATGATATTTCTTCCAAAAAGAGACAGCACAGAGTTGGTCACACATGTGATGGATGAGCCATTTTGCTGCTAAGGAATGGATAAACTGCTGGGTTCTGCTTTTGCCAAGTTGAGGGGAGAAGGTTAGCTGTTTTCCCTCTGCACCGTTGCTGACTGTCAGGAAATTTGGAGGAACGTAACAAACGTTAGTCTGTTTCAATCAAATTTGTAAGAATGGTGGAAATCTCAGTATAGGTCCAAAGCTCTCAGCAGGGTGATTAGCAGACAATACAGCACGTGGACATCAGTTCCTTAAGGAGCTTGGCCAAAACTATAAATGCCACAGAAACAGTAAACAACAAAACACTTACTCAACCTAGAACACAGTAGCTCAGAGGAAGGCTTGGAGTATCCTAGGAGAGAGACAAGGGGAACAGACAGTTGCATCTCACAAGCTTTCCACGCCAGCAACCTGACAAAGATGCTCCAAAATGAAGGATGCAGAGCATTTGAGAACTTCAAGTTGCTCATGAAAGAGGCCCCAAACCTGATATACTGCAACAACAAAGGCGGCACTCGAGCATCTTCAGACATTGGTGCCCTGTCTCGTGTCTCATCACTGCCACGTTCAAAGCTACCCTCAATGTTAAACATATTCCGGTGTTTGTGGTCACTGTGAAGGTGTGAGAAAGGTGCTGGAGGTTCTGTGACAAAAACTAATTGCAATGGCACTTGCCCAAGACCTCTAAAGCAATTCAGATATGAAATCACTGAATTATCTGACATGGTGTGCAACCTACTGCTTAAGCTGGCCTTGGTCATCAAGAAGTGAAAAATGGCAAATGAAGTACCAGTTTCTGAATAGAGACTGAGGAGATTAGAGAATGATAACCATACCCATCAACCTGGCAAGAACTCCAGTATGGGTGTAGAAAGCTGAATGTCTTTATACACAGTAAGCCGATCTTAACTAGTAATGATCATAAAATGCTTCTTGCCATTGCCAAAGATGAGGCGAGAGCATGCAGCTGGAAAGTCTCTTTGCCCTTCTCCAAGGTGACGGAAGTTTTGTTTTCAGTTACAAAGGTACATTCAGCAAACTGAAAAGGGAGCTGGCTGGAGGAAGACATTTTCATACAGCAAAGCTTAGAACTAGAGTTTGAATATGTGAATGTGATTCTATTTTTGAAAAGCAACAACACCAAAAACCAAACCAAAACAAAAAACCCAAGTCCGTGTAAGAACCTGTCTCGTTTCAGTAAGAGTTTGCAAGAGCAGCAGCTCAAGATGTGAAGCCACAGAAAATGATTCAGGCTACCAGTACAGTGTTTGCCCAGGTTTCAGAAAAAAAAGATAAAATAATCTGGGATTTTGTTTAAACTACCAGAGAACCTCCATGCATTGATATGTGTCTAAGTAATACTGAGCACATACTATTGACCACCTGATCAGGACAGTGGAATGAAAAACAGTCGGAGGACTCAGAGAGGTTGTCAGGGGAGAAAACATAATAATAATGGAAGATATTACCCCTGTATAGGCCGGGTGGATGCCTTGTCACAGAATGATGCAAAGACTGTATTTTTAGCCATCAATAGTTCTTAGAACGACCACTCAGAGGAGCCAAGTGGAGAATGAACTCCTGAGTTAGTCATGAGTAGTGCACAGGAGGGAGTTTGAAATGTAAGAGCGAACAGTAGCTTTGTCATAGTGAACACAATGTGCTCAAATTCATTACTGCAGAGAGGAAAAGGCAAGGAAAAAAAGTACACTGCAGTGCGATATAACTTCAAAAAGGGAGATGAGTACATTCTCCTTCAAAAGGGAACAAGTATAAACTTCAGGAAAGTAATTAAAAAGAATTTTAAAGCAGCTGATGAAGGGACAAAATGCTTGCAAGTTATATTGAGTCCATGTATTTAAAGCTTTAAATATGCTGTCAGTTAAAATATGCTAACCAAAAAAAATCTCCAAATATGGCACAGTCAAACAGTTGAGCAAAGAAGACATTTAGAAGTAAAAAGACACCCTTCAAGCAGAGTAAGTTATGGCCAAAGATAAAGTGTAGAAAATCCCAAATTCTGACAAGTCGAATTAAAAAAAACCACCACACATCTAGGCCAGCCAAAATCATTTTTGAACAGCAGCTTGCTAAAAACATGAAGATTACTAATAAAAACATGTTTTATACAGTAGGAGGAAGCCTACAGGGAATTGAGGGCCCAACAGCAAACTTTAAGGGAAGAACAGCCAAGAAAAGCAACTTTACCGGAGCCTGCTATTGCTGAACACCGCTGCGCACACCCTGCCACGTTTTGCTAGGCATCGTGCATCTCACACTGCCTTGCAGACGGCTGCAGTTTAACAGGAACGGGTCTGTGTATAATTTCTACTGAGGTTTGTGTCCAACCTTGTAATCGCCTCACCCCGCTACGTGCCTCCCAGCAGGCTGAAGAAAATGCTGCTAAAATAATAAGGTAGTGACTGACGGTTTCAGGCCAGATTTCAGCCCTGGTAAACCCACAGACGTCTCATTAACAGATGACTGAGGTGAATAGTCAAATGGGAAGTGCTGAGGTCTGAGGAATTAGCCACTAGTCAAAGCACCGCAGGGGAGAGGGAACGCAGACAAAACTGAGGGAGGGGCTGCTGCTTCACCAGCCTTGCTCTCGCATGGAGATGTTTAGAGATGTTGATAGACATGGGGATTAAGTGAACAGCTGTCCACAGCAGCAAGTGATGCTGGCTGCTGTCACCTCTTTCCCTGGTTGCTATTGGCACTCCAGAGATCCTGTCCTGCTCTGACCTGTTCCTTTCATCCAGGCCATTAATAGCATTGCCTTCTCTGGAGTCTGCCTCCAGCAGCATCCGGAGGACACTGACTTATTCATTTTCCTCCGGTGGCGGCTACAATTCATGAGCAGATACATTCTGCAGGTCCCTTTACTCACACGAGACAGTAGGTAGCAATCGTGGTCTTGTCGACTGGTGAAAATGGGCCAAAGTGGGG
Source organism: Chauna torquata (assembly GCA_013399475.1). Lineage (NCBI taxonomy): Eukaryota > Metazoa > Chordata > Aves > Anseriformes > Anhimidae > Chauna > Chauna torquata. The sequence goes on along the minus strand of VXAL01008416.1, from coordinate 17,766 downwards.
TCTGACTCTCCAGTAGCCAGGCTTCAAAGCCTATAAAAGCCCAAGCACAGTCTGAGCTAGCTCCTCGTGCATTGTACTGTGCATTTCTCCACAGATTATGATCTTCTGTCATGCATTTAATGTGCATTTTTAACCAATCAAATACTTTGCCTGTATACTAAACACAACCCTAGGTCTTGGAAGTGCGTGCTCCGTGGCCCCTATGTTGGACTCCATACATCTTCAGTGCACAGTACCGTACGTGTCCTGTGAGCACTTCGTGAGACCTCTGACGGACTGTAGACGCTGTGCTTGTTAGCCTTGTCAGGCCGTTTGACTCACGCTGCCAAGCATACCTGCTCTTGAGCTGCATTGCTGGAGCTGTTAAATTTGCCTTTTCTTAAGCCTGGGCAGCATTGTTCTAGCAAACAAGTGGCATTTGGAAAACCCTTTGGCCCCAGGTGCTTGAGGGAGAGCTTCTTTATTTAGGGACAAGTCCCAGCTGTCTCTAGGTAACAGAAGCATTTTCTGCTCCTTCTCCACATACATCCTGTCTCTAAAAATAAGCTATTTAAAGATGCAGTTTCCAATACTCACCAGCTCACCTGGGAACGCAGCTTGTACACAGTATTGATATGACACGCAATTTCACAACCTTGTAACTCACCCACTGACTAAGCCTTCCAGCCACGCTCAATTTACCTTGCATAGTGTTTTCACATGGACTTGTGGGTCTCCCTTGAATTACATCAGAAGGTGTTAAGTCCATTTGTCCTACCAGCGTTATCTCCTAAGGCTCAGTTGTCACCTAAGCAGCATCTTCTCCGGTTAATCTAGAGACCCGCATCCTTTGCCTCCCTCTTCCATTCCCAATACGAAGTTCTTCACCTTCTTGCAGCAGCCTGTGGCCACTGGTTCTGTAGGCTTCTCCCCAGACTGCGCTTTTTGCCACGGTCGCTGCTAAGTTGAGCAGGAGGATGGTGCATCCCGGCACGTGCTGGGAGGCTTTGAAGCCGCAGAGATAAGCACGCGCGGAAGCTGGCCGGGAGCATCCGGACGGCAGAAGGCAAGCAGGCAGCTCTGAAGCACTGCTGGTAAAACAGGTCACTGTAAGGGCACACAAGGGGGTGACATGGATAAGATGTGTCCTGAGAAAGGGCAGTAAAAAGGACCCTGCACAGGTATTCTCAGGGGCTGGCTACACACCAGATGTGTCCTTGAGCACACGCTGTGCTGTCTCTAAGGCTACAAGAAGAATAAAGAGCAGAAATTGTGCAATTACAGGAGCCTTTAATTTTCCAGTGAATGCCAGGCAATAAACAGCAGCAGAATAGCAGGGCTCAGGTATCCTCAGACAAGAGAGAAGGCAAATTTCCTTATCGATTGACTGTAAAGTAAAACAGAACATTATGTGGTTTTGGAGAGCGGTGAGGTTGCCCTATTAGCCGGGCAGCGGACCTGCATGGAGGAGCAGGCACCCAGCACCTGCAAGGAGAGCAGTGGAGGAAGAGGAGACAACCAGTCGTGGTCAGAACCCAGCAGTGGGTTTTACTCCGTTTCAGTAATGGTGATTATGGGAACGCAGGGAGCGATGAGATATCTAGTGAAACAGGAATAGGGCAATAGAAATTGTATCTGAGGTAGAAATAAAAGTTAGGCCACGGTGTGAGGTAGCTGGGGTATAAACTGGCGTGTGAAACCACAAGTCAGCTAGCTGGGATTCCTCATAAATCCACAGCATCGTATTAGTCTAGTACACCCCAGCCAAAGTACCTGATCTCTGCTTAGACAAGGCTGCCAACTTCTTAGAGTGAGGCTCTCGATTCAGAGCTAAGCACGATGCACTATGGACCAGGAGGAACTGCTGCGAAAGGCGAAGATGAATCCCAAGGTCGGTGATGAGATAAAGGAGAGCCTACAGCAAGCTGCACTGAAAACAAGAGACACCAGGCTGCAGGAAGGTTACTAACCATGCATCTAGGGAATAAATTCAGGATAGTAAATCCATCAGCGATTTCAGAAGAGCCAAGTGTGAGCTCCCAAAATGCACAGGCACAGGGTTGGGAGGGATTGCAAGTGCTGGGAGAAATAGTTCCTCACAGAGGAGGAAGAAGAGGACCCTGACAGGGCAGTGGGGGATGTGGGATGAAATATAATAGCAGAAAAGGCAAATTTGGACACCTGGGGACAAGCAATAAGGACATTTGCTATAAACTGGTAACATGGAATGAGAAGACCTGGCTGCACTGAAGGATGAATGCGAAACAGCAGTGTGATGCTTCTGCGAAAAAGGAATGGCAAGATGCTAGGATGCATCAGACAAGTTATTTTTAGCAGAGACAGAAACATTATTGCCATTGCGCAAGGCATTGTGAGACTTCTTCCAGAATACCCTTGTAGCTCCGCATCCGGGAAGGATAAATTTCCACTGCACAGAAAAAGACTGTTTGGATACTGAGACAAACAAGCACCAGCTGATGAAGACCTAACTGAAAGTTGGCTTGATTGTCCCAGCCAGCCAGAGTCTGGGAGGGGACAAATCTATTTCTGAAGAACAACTAAAAGAAAACAACAGATAAGAAAAGCCTTAAGCCATACAATAATGGCACAAAACCATGAATTGAATAATTTTAGATGGGGCACTGGAAGGTTTCTAGCCCTGCTAGGAGTAAAGTTCTGGACCAGACTTCCAGAAAGGGTATCAGGGCAGAGAAACCCCGATATACGGTTTGAAAAACTCCCTCAATAAACTTCTAAGTAGGAGAGCCCTGGAGATGGGCATTGCAGCCTGGGATGCAGCTCCTGCCTGGCCAAGGAGTCGCCAGAGCTAAGGTGGTTTGAAGGAGGTGCTGCTTCAGCCCCAGGCTCCCAGGTTTCTGCCAGTTGCTGTGAACAAGAAATACTAATTTCCCTCTTAACTTGCTTCTAAAGGTACCGAGGTTTTCCTTCTTCCAAAGCACTAGAGACAAGCTCTGGACCTCATACATTGGTGCTCCCAGCATTACCCTCCCAGAGGTCTGCTCACACATGAGGCTTAACGCTATTGCCAGATTAGGGTCAAGAGGGAATTTTCCTGAACTGATAAAAAAAAAAAAGATGGTGCTTACATTATTTTTTTTTTAAATACTTCTCCAAGTTCAGGTCTATTTTCTAGATCCTATGCCATTTTCTTTCACAAATTCCCTGCCATCACCAGGCTGCAGACCTGATGGTCCCTTACTCCTCCCTGCTTGCTTCCTGGGACGTGTTACAGCTGCAGCTTTTGCATTAAGAGTCAGGAAGCATTTGCGGTGCCTGGTTTGTGGGGTGACTGGAACAGGCGCTTGGTTTAGATGCACCTACAAAACATCCATTGCATCTCTGCCCATAACTGCAGGACACGATTGTCGGGTGGCCCTGGAGGACTCTCCCAGTGTGAACACAAGGACGTGCAGTGTCTGCAAAAGCAGCTGTAGGAGGGAACACGGGAATTAACCCAGGCTTTCAGCTGCACAAGCACAGATTTAAAGCACACGCAACCCCTGGCAGGCCTCCAGGGCCAAGCAGAGATTTGGGGCGAGGGGTGTAGGAGAGCAGAGGAGGTGTCGGAGCCTTTGAACAGGGGAGCCCCTGTGAGTGGGAGGGGGATGAGCATCCCCCCCAGCTCTCAGGGGCTCCTCCGAGCCTGTGTTGCCAGCAGTCCCAGCACCAAACATCCCTCTGGGCGGTCACCTGGAACCGGCTCCTGATGCAGGGAGCCCAGGCTGCGAGGGCACAGCCGCCAGGCAGCACCAGCCCCTGCTTTGGGCCAGGACCTCCGAGCTCTCGGACTAGCAGAGTCAGCCTGAATCTCAAGGGCTGGCAGCCCCGGGGAGGGAACGGCGTGTTGCCCAGCCAGGTTGGTGCCCGTCGGCTTTCAGGCTGAGCATGCTAAGTGTCGTAAGTCGGGGCCCGACAAGCACATTCACCCCATGGTGATGTGGGTGGTGAACCCCGGGCAGCATGCAGCCCCGAGGCCCCAGAATAACTTTTCTTGTGGATAAGGGGCTCTGCTGATGCTGCGGAGATGCTCCGCAAGACCAAGGGCTGTGCAGCCTTTGGCCCCGGGCAGAGGCTGCGCAAGGAGAGCTGCACAGGACTCTCCTGCGGGCCCTCTGCGTTTTGTGCACGGAACCCAAATCAGTTCACACACAGGGGAAAAAATAATAATCCCTGTGTCCATGCAACAGCTCAGCTGAAGCACTCGTGGTCCATGACACCAAAGACTCCAGCAAGACCAAAGGCAGGCATGTCCTGTCCGCGGTGGAGCGCAGGGGACACGTCCATGCTGCACCACTCGCTTTCAGGAGGCTGGCTGCGCTCCGCTTCCCAGTCATCTTGCTCTGCCTCCTCTTTGCAACGGAGCCTTTGCCACCAGCTGGGCAGCAGGAAAACACCTTTCTGCAACTCTCACAGCCTCCACAACAGACTTTAAATCAATAACCCCAGAACACAGGGCCAGGTTATTGCGAACGGAAACCATTAAACTGCAACGCAGGGGGATAAAGCCAGCCTCTAGCACTTAAAAGATTTATAGGGCACAACGGCTGGGTGTTAATTCTTTTGGCAACACAAATGCCTTCACACCCCCTGCCTTCCCTCACCCGCAGGAGCAGGGAGAGGGGACCACGTGCAGCCCAGCCCCAGGAGCCCAGCAGCACATGCACGCGGGGTGACGCTGCGCTCCTGGGGCTGCCCGAATGCTCTCTGCCTCGCCGCTTCACCGGGATGATGGGGGCCAATTCTGTCCTGGCCTCCAGCGTACAAGGGTCTGCCACGCACCTCCAGCTGTGCCCACAGAGACCCTCACCCACCAGGGTGCACAGGACCAGCCGATGGCTCTGGAAAAGCTGCATTACTAACAGCCCCCTGCCTGCCATCCTGCCCGGCCCCGGGTATGCAGTCACCTCCTCAGACCCTCCCTTGTGCAAAGTCCAGGGCCGGGCAGGATGGGACGGGGCGGGGGAGCTCACCCTGCGGGCATCCTCACCACACCCCACATACCTGGGGTACCAAAGAGGACCCCCCCACGCTCCAGGGCCGAGCCATGGAGCGGCACACAAGCCACCCACTGTGCATACAGAAGCAGGGGCACGCCTCTCCAAAATTGCTGCACACCCCAGCCTCAGAGGCCTGAGCACGATCCGAGCAGAACCAGCATCCGCATCCCACCACACGCTCTGCATCACACCCCACATCCACTGGACACCCCACCCTGGCTTTGTCAGCAGACAAACAGAAGGCGACAGACATCACTGTCCTCGCGCACACAGCCCCCAGTGCTGCTGCCACGGCAGAGGGCTGGAGCCCCCTGTACCCCATCCTGCAGCAGGGAGCGGCCGTGGATGGGGATCTTGCACTGCCCCTGCGTGGCCACCACGGGATGTGCATGTGGCCCCAAAGCCTTTCGAGAGGGCCTGGGGGCCAGGCTGCGGCATCCCTGCTCCGGCAGAGCCCCCAAGACTGTAGCTGCATCCTGGAAGAGGTGTTCACCCATGCCGGGTCATTAGGGGCTAAGACAGGCACTTCAATGGCTCCGTGACACCCACCCTGCCCCACTTTCCCCAGACATCCCAAACCCGAGGAGTGAGCACAAGGTGCCCGACTGGCACCTGCACCCCCTCCCTGCCCCGCTACTCCCTGGGGCCAGACCCAAGCGCAGAGCCCCTGTGACAGCCACACTGCCCTGGGACCCCCAGGGCACAGCCTGAGCACGCGCGCAGCCCTGTGAAGGAGGAGACGAGGCAGCGCTGGTGTTTGGGCATCCACATTTATTATATGGCTGGGGCAAGCCCAGGGCTGCCGCTTGCCCGGGCCCCTCCAATTGAAGGGAAACAACCCGTCCTCCTTAAATATTGGTTATAAAACAAATTTCTTTTTTTCCTTTTTCTTTTTCTTAAAAACCCTATCTCTCTCCATACTTTTTTTGTCTTTTGTATTTGAGTATAAAAGTCGGGGCGGGTGCTCCGCCTTGCCTGCCGCTACCTCCGAAGGCTGCGCTGTGCCTGCCGCAGTAGCGTGTCGAAGTCCAGGGAGTCAAACTTGCTCTTGACAGGGGCCGGGTCGAAATCCTCCCGGTTTGAGTCTGGAAGACACAGGGAGAGCCTGTCCTGAGCCACGGGGATGCTAGCACGGTTCTGGCCATCTGTGCAGCAGCTCCTTCCCACCTCACTTCGTGTGCTGACCTCCAAACCCAGAGATGGGCTGGCAGGGGGAGGACCGAGCCCAGCCTCCATCACGGGAGGCAGCAGCGCTGGAGGGATGGAGCTGGGGAGCACAGCCACCTGCACCCCCTTGCCCTGTGCATGTGGGAAGGAGAAGATCCAGGCTGCCCCCAGCTCGGGGGCTGCACAACTCACCCAAGTCAGCGTAGTTCCTCCTGCAGAACTGCCGGCGGCCGCCGAAGCAGAGGTCGAAGGGCTGCTCGTCCGGGCGCCGCAGCTTGTGCCCGCTCTCAATGGCAGCAAAGGCCTCCTCAGCATAGCGGTAAGTGACAAAGCCATAGTTGTCCCTGGAAGTGCAGGAAGGAGATCAGCAACGGCACAGTTGTCCCACCTTGGTCTGCACCATCCTCTTGAGGAATTGGAAAGTGGAAAGAGGAGCCATCCCTGGGAAGGTGGCTGCCCACGTCCGCACAGCTCTCACCCCTCAGAGCGGAAGTGCAGGGTGCATTCCTCGATGTCCCCGAACACCGAGAAGCGATGCCGCAGCTCCGACCGTGTCATCCTGCTGGGAATCTTGCCGATGAACACGACTCGCCGCTCCTCCTGCAGGCAGGGGGCACCATCCCGTGAGATGGGACCGGGGGACCCTGGCCAGCCAGGCTCAAGGACTCAGCGTCTCCAAGCCCTGCTGGTGAGCAGGATCTCTCGCAGAGAACCCTCCCCGCATCACCACCCATCCCACCACACCCTGGCCAGAACCTCCCAGCAGTGCTGTCTGTATGACCGCAAACCCACAGCTTTGTGAAATGATGGAGGGGCTGGGGAGCCCCAAATTCCCATCGCCAGCTTGCCAGCCCCACAGCGCACCCAACACTCACTATTGCACGTTCCTTCTGGAGGATCCTCTGCCTTTGGTAGTGGTCCTGTGCGTCGTAACTGTATCTGGCAAGGCAGAAACCGGACACGTGAGCTACAGGGTCACAGAAGGTGCAAGAAGAGAGTGATCCCAAGACCAGGACACAAGGGAGATGCTCAAGGAGTGGGTCCACCCCTCTCCGGGACACAGGGCTTACATCCCTGCAGGGTGGCTATGCTCACCTTCTCCGCCTGTTACTCCTCCTACGGGGAGAGGGGGAACGGGACCGGGACTGTCTGCGGGATGTGGACCTTGATGAGTACGATGAGGAGGAGGAAGAGGACGACGACGACCTGTCCCGGGACCTGCCACATGACCCACAGCTGGAACGGGAGGAGGAGCTGTGGGAACATCTTGAGCGGTACCTGGGGGAAGGAGAGACAAAGCTCAGCACCGAGCCCCCCCTGTGCCCAGCACCAGGAGGCTCTGGGGAAGAAAGAGACCTCCATCCTCCCCAAGGTACCCAGCATGCCACACACACAGGACCCACCAGCATCCCCAGGGTGAGCTGGGCTACGGAAATGTCTGCCCAAGTTTGCCAGGGAATGCAAAGGCACTGCAGAGACATTGCTCCGCTTGGCTCCAAACCCCGCAGCCTAAAGGCAGCAGGCTCTCACCTGGCACAGCCTTTGAAGAGCAAGAAATGGGCACTGGGAACCATGCAGCATGGCCACAACCTGGAAAAGACCCAGAGGGGCCGGGGCTGCTGCACCCGACTCCACGTGGTGCACAATGACACCGGAGCCATCGCATCTGCGTCGCACTCAACAGCCACGCTAGTGGAGACCCTGAGCACCTCTGACCACACCAAGGGCCGTGGCATCCACTGGGAGCGTTGAGCTTCAGTGCCCACAGCCCCCTGCACGCAAAGCTATGGGGCAGTGTCTGAAACCCCTCCAGGATCAAGCTGTGCAGCCCCCAGCCAACAACAGGGTCCTTCTCTGAACATGCTGCCCATGGCTGGTCTCTGCCATTGACACACCCAAGCCCCGAGCCCAGGCGTGCTGTCTGGTACTGCCACATATGCTCCTGGGGGACCACCAAGTCAGCATGGCACCGTCCATGGGGACGTTTCCCAGTACAGGTCCAGCTGCATTTGCTGGAAAGCCAAGCCAGGTATGGCAAGTCCCCAGGCTGCACACTCCTGGGACACAGCACTGTCCTTTTCTGCTCCAGCCTCCATGCCTATCAGCCACGGATGGAGGGGCCTTGCTTGGACAAGCCCTTCATGCCCATTGACCTGGGACATCTCCAGGACTGGCTGAAGGCCCAGGGAAGGGCGGGAGAGGGAGCCCTCACCATCTCCAGAGCCTCCCAGCACAGCTGAGAGAGGCTGCAAGGAGACATCACCCAGATGCACAAGGACTCCAAAGGAAAGCTGCCCTGTTTTGCTACGCAGCCACCTCAATAAGGAGCATGGGGAACCCCCAACATAGCCAAGCCAGATGGCTTTCTCCTCTGCTTGCCTCCAGCAGCTCCCTGCTGTGATTGTGGCTCATCTCATTCTTATGCCGAGGGCTGTGCCAGCCCCACAGCACAAACACCAACACCTGCACTAATACCCCAGGGAAAGCGGCCAAAAGCCAAGGTGCAGCCAAGGGCTTGTACTCGTGCAAGCACATCGTGGTGCTATAGGAGGGGTGAGGAAGCCCTGCCCAGAGGTGGGGTTCAGCCAGACACCCACTGCCCTGGCAGCATGTTGCAGCAGCTCCCCCAGTCTGTGCTGCTCAGCAAGCATCCCTTCAGAGGGACCACAAGGAAATAAAGGTCATCAAGCAGGTCTACAAAGAGGTGTCTGGGCACCTTTGCAAAAGACCAGCCAGCAGGCCATGCCCAAAGAGCAAGCAGACAACACTCTGTCACTTACCTGCGCCACCGCTTGGGTGGTGGGGACAACGACCGTGACCGGGATCGGGAGGATGAGGATGAAGATGAAGACTCACTAGCTCCATCCGAACTGGAGCTGAAAGAGCGACTGGCACGGCTGCGGCCAGCCCTCCAGCTGCCGGCAGAAGGGCTGGGCGAGTCCCGGGGTCTCTGGTAGCAGCGCAGGGACCTCTTGGCAGCAGCATGGCTGGGCTGGGCACTGGGGGTCCGCACCTCCTGGTCCCGGCAGGGGGATGCGGCTGGAGACAGGAGCACCGAGGTGGGGGGGCTGCTGCACCCGGCATTGGCCTTGCTGGGGACACTAGTCCGATAATCCAGGGGGGCTAGGCAGGCCGCCCCCAGGGGCTCCCGGCTGGGCCCCACGGTGGTGGCGGGGGCCGGTTTGGGCTGGTCCAGCGTCCGTTTGGTTAAGGAGGAGATGGGTTTGATGGTGATATCCCGATGGTGTTTGACATTCCAGCGGGAGCCACTCTCGGTGGCTGGGGGCTGCGTGCCAGCGCTGCCACTGCTCTCTGGCCGCGCTGTGCCCGGGATGCAGTAGTCGTGGTCCCCTGAGCATACGTGGCTGGGGGCCGTGCTCCTCACTGGGAGCTTGCTCTGGGGCAGCGGTTTGGCTTTTGTGAGCTTGGCGGTCCTCTGGCTCCCTTCCTGCGGCGTGGAGATGGGTGACTTGGTCTTGGCCGGCAGCGAGACGGCGGGCAGTGGCTTCCAGAGCTGGTGGGGAGGCGTTGCCGGCGGGGTGAGCCCTGGGAGAGCATCAGAGAGCTTTCAGGAGCAGGTCCAGATGAAGCAGAAGGGAGCTCATTACAACCCACCTGGCTGGGGCTCCCCCACCCCAGCTCCCTTGAGCCCTGGTGTCCCCCTCCAGGCAGCCCCAGCACCAGCACAGCCCCTGCCAGGGCACCAGGGGCTCCCCCGCCTCGCTCGTGGGCATCACCTGCCACGTTGGCCAGCTCTGAGGCCTGCAGGCCATCCGGGGGCTTCCTCTCCGGTTGGGTCTCAGACCTGACAAGGGAAAAACTTTGTCAGAAGCAGCTGCCAAAGCCCAGCCATGGTCCCCATGCCCAGCACTCGCAGCAACACTTGCACCCACCCACGCTGCCCAGACAGGGGGCACACAGATGATCCAAGAGCTGCAAGGACGGAGCTTGCACATCCCAGTCCTGCACATCACTGCTTTCCCTATTTCTTTATTTATTTACACTCAGTGCCAGCTCTGTCCCCGGCCCAGCAAGGAGCCACAGCTCAGCCCGGTTATGGGGGGGCAGCCACAGATGCAGACTCTCGCGCAGGTTGGACTCTGCCAGGACCGAGCAGCCCAGGGCTGAAGGCAGGGCTCAGCCTCTCGGGCTGCCTCGAGGCCCCTCTGCAGGGCTCTGTGCTGGGGCACACGGAGATCTCTGTACTCACACGGTGGTCCCCGCCAGCCGCCTGTCCTCCGGGGGCTGCGTAGGAGCCTCCTCCTTCTTGGCTGAAAAAAAAAGTACGTGGGTGAGAATGGGGCTGGAGGGCAGGGGCCAGACCCTGTGCACAGAGAGGGGTTTCACAGCATGCTGGCCCCAGCTCCCTGCAGAGCTTTTCCTCTCTTCTTCCCCCAATTTCTTCCCAGGCTCTCCACCACCCCTTCGGCTGCCCCGAAGACCTCTGGCCACTGTCACAGGGCCGGAAGGAGACAGGCAGAGACACCCAGGACAAGGCACCCACGCAAGGTATCACCGGCCCGGGCCACCCCAGGAGCGCAGGCAGCCTGGGGACACAGGGGATCCCACAGGGGATGGCGTGCCGCATCCGCACCTTCAGACTTCTCGAACTGCTCCAGCAGGCTGCACAGGTCAGTGGCTTCGATCCCTGGGCCAGGAGAGAGCACAAGTCAGGTCCCACCACCACCCACCCAGTGCCATCCTTCCCCAGTGAGCTCTGGGCAGGAGCAGTGGCCCCTGTGATTCCCACAGCAGGGACAGGAGCACCTGACTCTGCAGCCCCAGGGGGGACCAGTTTGGGCACAGCAAGCCCAGACTGCAGGCACCAAGGACTTGGAAGAGACTGCCAAACACGCAGGGCAAGCCCAAGGGCACAGCTTTGCCACTCTCCTCCCCAAAACTGCCAGGGAGCATCAGCTGGAACCAGTCCTGCTGCCTGCGGCTCCCGGCAGCGCCGCAGCCCCGCCGGCTCAGCGATGCTCAGCCCAGCACCCCGCCACCCCCGCTCACCAATCTCACTGATGAAGGCTTGCACGATGTCCTTGCTGCTGTCGCTGGGCTGCGCCGGGCTGACGAGCGGCTGGTGCCTCCACAGCCGCGCCGCGGATGGCTTGGCAGGCAGGCTGCTCTCCCGACACGCTTTCGGTGGCGGTGCCACAGCCTGGGAGGTGGGCTTGTGGCCAGGCGGCTCCGGTGGGGTCTTCTCAACCGTCCCCTTGGCCGGCCCTGCAGCCTCCTCTGTGGGGTGGGTGCCAGGTGACCCCCCAGCAAGGACAGCAGCAGCCGACACCTCCAGAGGGCCAGGGATGACAGCCGGGGGGGCCTTTGCGAGCTGGGTGGGGGCTGCAGCAGGGTGCTCCTCCAAAGGCTGCGTGGGAGCAGCTGCATGCGGTGCCGGTGCCGCGGAAGGGACCCTGCCGGGCTGGGCTGCGGCAGCCGACGGAGCTGCCAGGGGCTGGGCAGGGGCTAGAGCCGGAGGGGCCTTGAGGAGGGGGCTCTCCCCCGCCAGCCGTGCCTGCCTCCTGGGGTCTGACACCCTGCTGGCAGCCGGCCTGGCCTGGCCGCCTGCAGCCCCCACCTCGCTACCCGGGGGCGGCTGCACTGGGAAGGCCGGTGGCTCCGTGCAGCTCGGCGCGGGCGGCTGCCCGTGCAGGAGCGCTGCGCTGGGGGGGCTGCCAGCCGGGAAGGCCGTGGCACCCTGCAGCACGGCTCCGGGGTCCCCGTACGTCAGGGGAGGCACTGGAGGCGGCATGGGGATTCCTGGCCAGTAGGATGGGGGGGCCCAGCCCACCGGGCTGTAGGCGCTGCCAGGGCCAAAGGGAGGTGGGGGCGGCAGGGCTGGCGGGGGCCAGGCCATGGCCGGAGGCGGAAGGCCAGGCACCACGTGGAAAGTGCCAGGGGCACCGGCGCTGGGCGGCGGGGGCAAACCGTGGCAGCCCACAGGCTGTGGGCCAAAGCAGGGCCAGGAAGGCACTGGTGGATAAAGGGCGTAAGCACCGGCAGAGGCTGGCGGCATCCCAGCGGGGACCGCCCCAGCAGCTTGGGGCACGGTTGGTGCAACAAAAGGCATTGGCGTTGCTGGAGGCAGTGAGGCCGAGGTGGGTGCCGGAGCTGGAGCCGGAGCAGCGGGAGCTTTGCTGGCAGGAGAAGGCACAGCGAGGGGGCTGGCAGGTTTCTCCGGGCTCTTCTGAGTGCCGGCCATCTCGGTGGCTGGATGCATGGGCGACACCAGGCAGGGGATGTCTGCCAGCTCCGTCGGAGGCTCGGGGACGCTGGGCCACTTGCTGGCCGCCTGCTTCTTGCCATCCTTCCTGCCGCCCGGGCTGGGCTGGCGGTGCAGCATGCGCATGCGGTACTCCCGCAGGCTCAGGGCCTTGGGCTTGGCTTCTTTGGGCAGGCTCTCGCTCAGCTCCACCGCTGGCAAGCTCTGGGGTGGCCCCGTCCCCACACCCTGCTCCAGAAGCGGAGAGGCAGCCTCCGTCATCCCGCCGCCCGGCTGTACGGTCCCCTTGCCCTCATCCTGGTCCGCCAGGCTGGGTTGCAATGCTGATCGCGGTTCCTCCGCAGTCTTCTCTGGAGGCACCGTGGTCCCAACCTTCTCCAGCGCTACACTCGCTGTTTCTGGCTCTGGCTCCTTCTGTGGCTCTGGGTGCTCCTTCTTGGGCAGGGAGGCCCCTGCCGTGCCCCGGGGCCGGCCGCGGGGCCGCGGGGCCCGCTCAGCGTGCAGCTCCATCTGCCCCTCCTTCCTGGCTCGCTCCAGCTGCCGCGCTAGGAAGTCCGAGACCTGCAGGGAGGGACGCGCCGCCCGCCGTGGCCGGCCCGAGCGGAGCCGGTGGGCTACGCAGTCCCTGCCTGGCCGGGCGTCCTCGCTCGGCCCTTCCTCTGCTTTCTTTTTCCGACTCTTCCTCGCTCTCTCGCGTCCGCGCCCCTTCTCGCAGCCTTCACGCTTGCCACCCATTGAGGCCCCCACGGTCTCTGCCGGAGACTTGCTCTCCGGTGACGAGTAGCAGGGCTCCTGCCTGGGCTGTTTCTCCTCCTCCGTCCCGTTTTCCTGGGCTGGATCTCCTGGCAGCTCCTCTCGATGCTCTGGGATTGAGTCCCTGGTGTCCTCTGCGCCCAGCAGCTGGGGCTCCAGGCCGGGGAAGCTGGGGGCCAGGGGCTGCAGCACCACGGGGATCTCCACGCTCTCCCCCTCTCCAGGCACGATTTCCAGCAAGACGGGACCACTCAGGAGTTCCTTGGCCACAGGCTCACTCTCGGGGTCCAGGCACACAGTAAAGGTGGGCAGGCAGTAGGGGTGCATGGATCTCACCAGCTCGCTCAGGGACACGTCGCCCGTGTTGATGATGCAGGGGTCTTCATGCTCCTCTGGCACCACCTCGGCCCCGCTCATGCAAAACTCCGCAGCCTCCATGCTGCTGTCCAGCTCCGGGCTGGAGGCAGCCTCCTCTTCTTCCTCCTCCCCGTCGCTGCGCTGCGGCAGGGGCTGCTCGCGGGCCCGGAGCCGGCTCTGCTTCCTCTCCACCCTCGGGGTGCTGCAGGCTTGCTTCTTCGGCAGCGCTGGGTCCTCCAGGCCGTGAGCAACGCGGTCCCAAGGCAGGTCCACGTCGGGCTGTGAAGAGGAACCAGAGCTCACGTCAGCTCCCATCGCATGGGGGAGAGCAGAGGGGCCACAACAGAGCTGCATCCTTCGGCTCTGCTCCCATCTGCGCTACGGGCAGCAGACACAACCACCCTGGCGCTGCTCCTCCGGCTTCCCCTGCTCACCTTCCCAGACACAGGCACGCCGCCGCTCCTGCTCGGAGGCCTGAGACCCTTGGGCTGCTCCAGGGCAGGGCTCTCGCACTCAAGGGCCGGCCGGGACAAGCTGAGAAACTTCTGAAACTGGTGGGGAGATGGATGGAGGATGAGGCACAGAAGATGTGGGGCTTCCCTGCGATTCCCACAGCGTTTCCACCTCACCCCCGGCTGGTCGTGCAGACGGGCATGCTGCTCCCCTGAGCCTCCCGCACGTCTCCTGCCCTACACCAGAACCTACACCAAAAAGGCTCAGCCCTTCTGTCACACCGCAGCCAGGTGGCACTCGCTGGTGACAGAGACTCTGCCCCAAGGCGCTGGGGACCAGCAGCCCACCTCCTCAGGCCCTGCCCCATGCCTGGACCCGGCAGAGCCCCCTTTGATCATTTCCCACGCATTTTGGGGTCAGGGCTGGCTCTGCACCAGGTCAGCGACAGGCCCTGCTGCTCACCGAGGGATTCTCTCGGTCCCGAGGCGAGGTCAGCAGCTCCGCATCCATGATGGTGTCGAAGGGGGACAGGGTCTCATCGTCCGTGCTGTCCAGGATCTCCGTGATGGCCGTCAGCAGGGACAGCTCGTTCTGTGCATCCAGGCAGGCCTTGCTCTGCTGAAGGGGCAGGGGCCGTCTCAGAGAGTGTTGGGGCACGGCCACGGCCAAGCGGCCACCCCACACAGGCTGCAGCGGTGGCCTGAAGCAGCCCGGGCCACTGCTTCCCATGTGCAGGGACCCACCTCGCTCAGGGAGAGGTCCTCAATGATGGAGATCACAGAGGAGTCAAGGTAGTTCTGCATCGTCCCCAGGATCTCTTCAGCTTCCAGGATGGTTTCTGCATCCAGTGACGTTAAGTTCAGGTCGTCCTCATCGAAGGAGAAGCACTGTGGGGGAGCAAAGAGAACTAGGTCAGTGCTCTGCAAACCACTACCACGTGCTCACATCACCCACAGTCATCTCCTGGAGATGTCGCCTCCTCCTCCAAGGACCTCCAACAGGCTCGTGCTCTACAAGCAGTGCCTGAACCCACCACAGCAGCCCCAGCACCCCCAAATGGGCAAAGGGGGGCAGGCAGGGACACAGGCAGGCTCCAGGTCAGAAGATAGCACACGGAACCTTTCTCCCTTGCTTTTTGGGGAGGTTTGGGCCACCCACCCCACTGTGCCAAGCCCCACACTGCACCGTGCCGGTTCCAGTCCCCGGTCCTGAGACCCTTTCCATTACCGCAGGGGTCACCACACTGAAAGCTGATGCCCAGAGCGCTCAGGACTCTTGGAGTCGGTAAAGAGGAATCAACAAAACCCCAGCAATTCCTGGGATGTGTCAGATACCGTTTGTGCTCGAAAGGCAGGGGAGAAGCAGGCTTCCCTCCCACACCCCATGGACTGTCACATGCTCCTCTGACTCTGGCTGTTGGCGCTTCAGATAAGCCCAAAACATTACGAAACTTATACAAATGTGCAGGAATCAGCAAGAGGGATGCATTCGACTGTCACTGCCAGGGCTGTAACCCATCTCTGTTACACGCTACTTGCAGACACAGTCTGTGCTCATGACCCAGGACCGAAACAGTTTCCTTGCTACTCCTTCCCCAACGCCCCAGTCCCCTGTCCTTTCCAGACCCTTGGCCAGCTGCTGGGATGCCTGGGTAAGGCTGGATCACACCTCCTGCCAGCAGCAAAGGTGCAGCGCAGGCATGTCGCCAGCACGAGACAGAATTTGAATTCCTGTTTGCAGATGGGCTTCGGCACAGATAATGCGGACGGGGACGATAAGGGCACCAAGGACGGAGCCCTGGGAGAGCTGGAAGGGAGCTGTCAGCCAACGTTCCTCCCCCAAAACACAGCGGAGGGGCGAACCCAGCCAAACCCCAGGCTCAGGGAGCCCATCCCCAAGGATCAGTCTGTGCACGTCCTGATGCAGCCCACCAGTGTTTCACCACGGCTTGCACGTGCCTGAGCCTGCGCAGGACGAAATGCCCCGGCACACGACCTGCCGCCGCTTTGAAACCTTCTCCCAGAGCACGTGCACTGCGGGTGCGGATCAGCACAGCCTCCCCCAAGCAGGGCAGGCTGCAGCGCGGTTTGGCTGCTGCGCGTCCCCAGCCTCCTCCCTGGGCTGGAGCCCCGCTGCTGGCAGGCACCTCCAGCGCGGGCTGGATGTGATTCCCGGCAAGTCCTCATGGAGATGCCAGGAGCCCTCGCGGAGCAGGGGTGGCTCTTGTGGAGCAGCAGCTGGGGCCGTGTCACCCCTGTCGGGGTCCAGGGGACAACCCCGGGGTCGCAGTGCTGTGGCCACGCTGCCCTGCCCATCCCGCCGCAGGCTGCCTCTCCCCACCGGCAGTGCGTAATGAGAGGTTTCCAGCCGCGACTGGCACTGGACGCGTGGAGGGAAATAAAATCCTCCCACTTAAACAGCCTCTTCCCGCGGCTCCAGCCCTTGGCCTCGGAGGGAGGGCGATCTCCCAAGCCCTCCCTGACTCCTTTGACTCAGCATCTTGCAAAGAGTCCCACAGCTCTGAGTCACCGGCAAATGCGTCTGCATTCCCCCGGGACTCCCTTTGATCCACCTGGGGCCGGGCACCTCCTCCTGCCCTCGCTGCTGGAGCGTCAGGGCGGGGGCACGAACCCGCCCAGCCTGCTCCCCGCGGAGACCCTGCCGTGTCCCCAACACCCCTCTTGCGCTGAGGAGGAACCCTGGTGGCGCCCCGTGTTCGCTTTACACTCAGCAGCGTAGCAGGCACCTGAGTCACAGGGATGCTCAAGGACGGGCGCAGGCTCCGGCCACACCGCACCAGGGCACCCAGGGTGGACGTGGGGCATCGCCGGCAGGGAGGTGGGAGGACGCCCACAGCCCCAGCGCAAGATTTGGGTGCACTGGGGTTTAAGCCGGGGGCTCTCTGTCTGCTGCTTTGGTACCCAAGCGCCAAAATCAAGGAGTCCATGGGGATGCACCCATCCGAGCTCCTCCGTGGTGAAGGGGCTCGCGAGAGGGCTCCCCACCGAGCTGTGCAAACTCAGCCTGCTGCCGGCGGGGACACGCACGCCCTGCGTGCCGGGGCTACGCCCCGAGCAGGGGCAGCCTCCTCCCCGCGGTGCCGGGCGCCCAGGCAGGCTGCCAGGGCGCGGAGCTCGCCGGCGAGGGCGCGGAGCAGCCCCGGCAGCGGCGGGGGAGAGGATGCTCTGCAGATTCCTCAGCTGCTTTTGGGGAGCGTCACGCGTGAACACACCGCTCTTCCCAAAAGCCTGCTGCACGCTCCACGAGCGTTAGGGAGAGGCGAAGAGGGCTCGGCATCCCCCTGCACAGGCTCGGGGGTCTCCGCCGGCACCCCAAGGCAATTCCCCAGCTAGGAGGGAGCACGTGGCACAGCTGAGGGTCCCTGCGTGGATTTCGGGGCTGCCTCACTGCCATCGAGCAAACGCATTCAAGAGATGTGGGGCATTGACGGGCGGGAGAACGGGCAGCTTCCCAGCGCTGGGCTGGAAGGGGCACAAACCTGCGGCCCCCCAAAACCCAAGGCAACACGCGAGCAGGTGTTCCCCGGTCTCGTCCCGAGGGCGAAGCACCTGCGCGCTCCCCGCCAGCCAACAGCAGCCCCGGAGCCCTGCCCAGTGCCTCGGCACCCCACGAGGCCGCTCGGTCCCCGCCGGGGCCGGTGACACCGTGCAGAGGCCGGGGCTCCGTGCGTGCGTGGCAGCGACGCCCGCCCGGTCCCCGGGGCGCTGCCAGCGCGACGGC
This sequence comes from Chauna torquata, assembly GCA_013399475.1. NCBI lineage: Eukaryota > Metazoa > Chordata > Aves > Anseriformes > Anhimidae > Chauna > Chauna torquata. The sequence goes on along the minus strand of VXAL01008416.1, from coordinate 75 downwards.
AGCACGGGGCTCGCCGGCACCGCACCCAGAAACGAGCGGGGGCCACCCCACAGCCCTGGGGGGACCAACCGGTAC
>VXAL01008411.1:68164-79692 GCA_013399475.1 Chauna torquata | reverse complement strand
TCTTCCTCTCGGAGGGTTTTTTTTTTTTTTTTTTTCCCTCTCCTAGGAAACCCACAAACACGCTGAAAAGGCACATTCAAATCATGGAAATAGGAAGTGCATGAACACAAAGCCCAAAAGGCTCAAACAGCACTGGGAACCAGGACGAAAGTCTGAGATCTAAGGCAGCCCCCCTTCCTCCCTGGAGTTTTATGCAGTTCCAGTGACTGCAGCTATTTCACAAACGCACTGATACAACAGGGGAAGGTGGGAATCTAAGTGAAACGAGTTTTCTTACCAGCGTGATTCCGCAAACAGAGAGCCCCGAATGTGCACCAGCTCTGCCTAAGAGAAAGGCGAATAAACATTTGCTTAAAAAATCGTTGCTCGGTTCACAGTCTGTAGCGGAGGTGGGGAGGGAATGGGTAGGAGAGAATCACTACAGATTACGGGTTAGAGACAGCAACAGCAGCAACACTCGGTCGTGTAATGAGGATCGGTTTTGAGGACTGAACTGGTGTTTTGTGATGAGCAGCTATCCCACTTGCAGCACTAGCAGCAGCAGAGACAGAGGGTAAGGCTGGGCTTTCTGGAGTGCAGCGCTCGACTCGTCCTCCTCCTCCCTCCTCCTCCTCCTCCTCCCTCCCTCTCTCACTCTCGCTCTCTCTCTCTTTCGCTCTCCCTCTGCCTCTCTCTTTCTCTGTGTATGTAGCGCAGGCGGCTGTACTGCTGCAGCGTCAGGGAAGAGCTACCGAGAGAGGCTTCAGCAGCTCCCACCACTTTGGGCAAACTTGCCGGTTTACTGCTTTTTTTTTTTTTCTTCCGAGTGGGAAGCTTCTCAGTTGCCATTCAACATTTTAAAGCACAAGCCGCTCTGCCGTGAAAGCGCCTGAGCCACACTTCTCTGAAAGACACAGGAGGGAATACACAATTGCAGATTTCACCCACCGTGGCGGTGCAGATCACAGGAAACAACTGACTGATATAATTTTATTTGCAAATAGAACTCCGTGTATTTTTTTTTTTAATCGCGTCGCGGCTCTTTTCCCCTCCCCTTTGCCATTTCGCTTATATGGATGTAATTCAGAATCTGTGTTAATTCACGTGGGGGATCCAGTTACATCTTGTTCCGCTCCGGGTATATTAACGAGAGACCAATAATCGCCTTTGGACACATAGTTTTGTTGCTAACCTTTGAACTGAAAGGATCAAGTTCAGATCTGGTTACCTGCATTGGGACGGGAAGGAAGAGGAGAGAGAGAGACTGCAATCTCATTTGTGAATCGCTCTGTGCTGCAGATCCAGATTGCTATAACACATGCAGTGCAAATGCAGGTAAGGCACACACACAAACTGCGGATGAAAAAACAAACTTGGGACTGTTGTGTGTGTATGTTCATATCTCCAGCCTTGCAAATTCCGGGCAAACGTCTTCTGCAGTTTCTGTATCGTTGCTTTGTGACTAATGACCTTGCGCACAGTTGTTAAAAAAAATCCTCTCCGGAGAAAGAGCTGAACATTTTAGGCGATCTCTGAAGATGGATTTGGGTGCTTTTCTGCCAACCAAAGGGGATATTCTATGGACTGCTCTGTAATACACGGGGTTCTTCTACCAATTGTGCAGCTACCGACATTATTGGGATTTTTATTTTTTTCTTTACCTTTTAAATTATCATTATTTTTTAAAAGAACTGCCCTTTGCTAAAGGGATTTGGAGTTTTCCCGGACACAAGCCCTTTAAATAAAGCAAATCACATTTTTTTTTTCCTGTGTGTGCAGAAAGGGGAAAGAATAAAGCTAATGCATTGGTCGTAAACGGCTGAGAGAGAGAGAGAGAGAGAGAGAAGAGAGAGAGAGAGTGTGTGAATTGTAGTTAACTCTAGTGTCGAAGACGACGACCTGGGGGGCTTCAAATCGCACAGTACTGCTCCTGCTTTTATTGCACTTGCAAAGTGATTACAGTAAAATCAGAGAGGAGGAGGAGGAGAAGGGGGAGGAGGAGGAAAATCCCATCCTATCTGCCGAGATGAATCTTTAAAAAGCAAAATACACTGTCCCGTGAACTGTAAGTATATCGCAACTGGAAGGCAGGGAGAGCAGCAGAGAAGCCAACAGCAGGGTTTTGCCCACCGATTGCACCAGCCATGAGACAATAAGTTTCCAGGAGCTGAAGGATTTTATAATCGATCACCCGGACGCTCAGCCGTTCTGTTGGCTTACCAGGGGAGTTTACTGGGGGGCGGGTGGGAGTGAGAGGAGGGGGGGTTTCGGTGCGAAGAAGATGAGGAAGATGCGGACTCTCCTTGGCTTTGTGCATTGCTGCTGCTGCTGCTTCTTGCTCCTCCTGCCTCCGCCGCTCTGGGTCAGCCTGGCCGCGGCCAAGCAGCTCCTGAGGTACCGGCTGGCCGAGGAGGGACCCGCCGACATCCGCATCGGCAACGTGGCTGCCGACCTGGGAATCGTGACGGGCTCCGGAGAGGTGACATTCAGCCTGGAATCGGGCTCCGACTACCTCAAGATCGATAACATGACCGGGGAGCTGAGCACCACGGAGCGGCGCATCGACCGCGAGAAGCTGCCGCAGTGCCAGATGATCTTCGACGAGAACGAGTGCTTCCTGGACTTCGAGGTGTCGGTCATCGGCCCCTCGCAGAGCTGGGTGGACCTCTTCGAGGGCCGGGTCATCATCCTGGACATCAACGACAACACCCCCACCTTCCCTTCCCCTGTCCTCACGCTTACCGTGGAGGAGAATCGACCCGTGGGGACCCTCTACCTGCTCCCCACCGCCACCGACAGGGACTTCGGCCGCAACGGCATCGAGCGCTACGAGCTGCTGCAGGAGCCCGGCGGGGANAGCAAGCGGAGGCAGGAGGCGGACGCGGCGGCCCGCAGCAGCGTGTTCGAGCTGCAGGTGGCCGATACCCTGGACGGGGAGAAGCAGCCGCAGCTGATCGTCAAGGGGGCGCTCGATCGGGAGCAGCGGGACTCCTACGAGCTGAGCCTCCGCGTGCGGGACGGCGGCGACCCGGCGCGGTCCTCGCAGGCTATCCTGCGGGTGCTGATCACCGACGTGAACGACAACAGCCCCCGCTTCGAGAAGAGCGTCTATGAGGCGGACCTGGCAGAGAACAGCAGCCCCGGAACCCCCATCCTGCAGCTGAGAGCCGCCGACCTGGACGTGGGGGTGAACGGGCAGATCGAGTACGTCTTCGGGGCAGCCACCGAGTCCGTGAGGCGCCTGCTGCGGCTGGACGAGACCTCGGGCTGGCTCAGCGTCTTGCACCGCATCGACCGGGAGGAGGTGAACCAGCTTCGCTTCACCGTAATGGCCCGGGACCGGGGGCAGCCCCCTAAGACAGACAAGGCCACAGTAGTGCTGAACATCCGTGACGAGAATGACAACGTGCCCACCATCGACATCCGGAAAATTGGGCGCATCCCGCTGCGGGATGGGGTGGCTAGTGTGGCTGAGGACGTCTTGGTAGATACCCCCATTGCCCTGGTGCAGGTGTCGGATCGGGACCAAGGTGAAAACGGCGTAGTGACCTGCACCGTGGTGGGAGATGTGCCCTTCCAGCTCAAGCCGGCCAGCGAGGGTGAAGGGGAGCCGCAGAACAAGCGCAAGTATTTCCTCCACACTTCAGCCCCTCTGGACTATGAGGCGGTCCGCGACTACAACGTGGTGATCGTGGCCGTGGACTCGGGCAGCCCCAGCTTGTCCAGCAACAACTCTTTGCTGGTGCGGGTCGGGGACACTAATGACAACCCTCCCGTGTTCAGTCAGGCTGTGCTGGAGGTCTCCTTCCCGGAGAACAACTTGCCCGGCGAGAGGGTGGCCACGGTGGTTGCCACAGACGCGGACAGTGGCAAGAATGCTGAGATCACCTACTCCTTGGAGCCATCGCCCCTCTCCTCGGAGACACCAGGTGGCATCTTCAGCATCGACCCCGACTCCGGGGATGTGTCAGTGCAGGCGGTGCTGGACCGCGAGCAACGCGACACCTACGAGTTCCAGGTGACGGCCCGGGACAAGGGGGTGCCATCGCTGCAGGGCTCCACCACAGTGGTGGTGCGGGTGGCGGACCGCAATGACAATGAGCCGCGCTTCATGCAGGACGTGTTCACTTTCTACGTGAAGGAGAACTTGCAGCCCAATAGCCCCGTGGGCATGGTGACTGTGATGGACTTTGACAAGGGGCGCAATGCTGAGCTCAGCCTCTCCATCCAGCCCGGTGAGCACGATCAGGCAGCTGGTATCTTCTCCATTGAGAATGACACTGGAACCATTTACTCCACCGTTTCCTTCGACCGGGAGCAGCAGACCAGCTACACTTTCAAAGTGAAGGCAGTGGATGGAGGCGAGCCACCGCGCTCGGCCACTGCTACCGTGTCCCTCTTCGTGATGGATGAGAATGACAACGCGCCCACAGTCACCTTCCCCAGCAACAGCTCCTACACTGTGCTGCCACCCTCCAGCAACATGCGCACCGTGGTGGCCACGGTGGTTGCCACCGACGCTGACACTGGCCTCAACGCCGACCTCAACTACAGCATCATAGGGGGCAACCCCTTCAAGCTCTTCGAGATTGACCCGGCCAGTGGCGTGGTGTCGCTGGTGGGCAAGCTGGCCCCCAAGCACTATGGCCTGCATCGCCTCGTGGTGCAGGTGAATGACAGTGGGCAGCCGCCCCAGTCCACCACTGCCCTGCTCCACGTCTTTGTCAATGAGAGCCTGTCCAACGCCACCGTGGTGGAGAGCCAGGTGGCCCGCAGCCTCCACACGCCTCTGGCCCAGGACATCGCCGGTGACCCCAGCTACGAGCTCAGCAAGCAGCGGCTTAGCATCGTCATCGGTGTGGTGGCCGGCATCATGACCGTCATTCTCCTCATCCTGGTGGTGGTCATGGCCCGCTACTGCCGTTCGAAGGGCAAACATGGCTACGAGGCCGGCAAGAAGGACCATGAAGACTTCTTCACCCCGCAGCAGCACGACAAAGCCAAGAAGCCCAAGAAGGACAAGAAAGGCAAGAAGGGCAAGCAGCCCCTCTACAGCAGCATTGTCACCGTCGAGGCCTCCAAGCCCAATGGGCAGCGCTACGACAGTGTCAACGAGAAGCTCTCGGACAGCCCCGGCATGGGGCGGTACCGTTCAGTCAACGGCGGCCCGGGCAGCCCCGACCTGGCCAGGCACTACAAGTCAAGCTCGCCACTGCCCACCGTCCAGCTGCACCCCCAGTCCCCCACCTCCGGCAAAAAGCACCAGGCTGTGCAGGAGCTGCCCCCAGCCAACACCTTCGTGGGCGCCGGCGACAACATCTCCATCGGGTCGGACCACTGCTCCGAGTACAGCTGCCAGGCCAGCAGCAAGTACAGCAAGCAGGTAAGGGAGCCGCGCCACGTGCACGCCCCCAACACGCGCGGACACGGACACGCGCGGACACGCACACACACCGGGTGAGGGAGCAGCGATGCCTGCCTCCCACACGGACACTAGCAGACACGACCACCATGTGCAATGAACCCTTCAACCTGGCACCGCCCCCCCACAGTCGGGTGCCGGGACCAACACACACCACGCAGGAAGGACAGTCAGAGACCTTTATCACCACTATTTTTGTGGTACCCCCCGCTTTTCAGAGCTCGCACCCCCACCGGCCTGCCCTTGCGGCCGCGCCGGCGGGGGCGCCCTCGGGACCGCCCCGCGGAGGCGCCGAGCGCGGAGCCCCCCGCAGGCGCAGAGGCAGCCGACAGCCGGCCGCGGGGGCGCGGGGACGGCGAGGGCCGCCGGCAGCCGGTCGCTGAGCCAGACAGCGAGCTGCAAGCAAACCCGAAACAACCCTTTGTCGGCTCTCACACCGCGTTAGGGCCCGTTTTCGGGGCGGGGGGGACAGGAACCCCACCCGCGCCATCTGCCGCCCGCGGGGCCGGCGTGTTTCGCTCTGGGGGCTGGGCCGCAGAGGCGGCGAGCTCCGACTGGGGAGTAAAGTTTCGCCTTTTGGGGGGAAAAAAAGCCTTTTTGCTGCTTGCTTGATGCTTTCTAAGGCGGTGGGTGAGAGTGGATTTGCAGCCGCCGCGCTGAAACGTTAATGGCTGTAATTATCAGGCCGTTCATTAGGAACGCAAATAATCTAGAAAGCCTATCTATGGTCTAATTTACATCACTGAGATTTCGCTGATGTTCAGCAGTTGCTCTGAATACGCATAAATGTTAGCTTAGAATCGGACCCCAGTATGCTTTCATTGCTTCTTTTTGTTTTAATTATTATTTTTTATGCACGTTACATCAAATTTATTAATTCAAACTGAGGGCCCCTAATTTGCTAGCCCAGCTGCTGCATAGCTATGTCTGTAGAGGGGTGGACTTCCGTGAGACCTCTCAGGGCGAGGTGAGCCTTCCTGCAAGAGTGCCCTAAGCGACTGGCTCTGATGTTGGTTGTGCTGCTGGAGATCGGTTCAGTGAAGCCCCAGCAGTGTAAAAGTGGTAACGGCAGGGAATTCTTTACAAACCTTGAAATAATACAGGGATAGCACAGTGGAGTAACAAGCTCTTAAATGAAAGCTTTGATTATTTTAGAAGACACATATGTAGCCTGAACAGAAGTAGTTTTTCTTCTTGGGAGTGCTTTTTTGGGTTATTGTAAAAAGAGATATATATTTAACACCTGGTGATTCCCATTAGCTCCTTCCATGTAAGATAATATTCTGACTATTTCCGCAGCTACAGCATGTGTTACACAAGAATCTAGAGATAAATGAATGCTGATTCATGCAAATATAGAGCCAAGTCTGAAACAGGAAAATTCTGACTAGTTTGACAAAAATGCTTTCATTTCAGCTTATTAACATGCAAATATGGTACACTATGACATTTTTTTTACACTTTGAAACGTCTGCTAGACTACAGTTGAAGTTTTACAGTGTGTAACCAGTATTTGCATTCTGCTCAGAAATACTTAAAATACTGTAAAAGGAAGCAAATCGTATCAGCCACACAGGCTTCCAGATCACCAAAAACGTGTGACTGATTTACTGTATTTTTGTTTATGTGTATGTCACACAGATGTTTTATAGAACATTTGACACAGTTTCTGGGCGATACATTTCATTAGCTCGCTCCTCCTAGAGAGAACATTATAATTTCAGTTTGAAAATACAGTGTGTATAAAATAAAAAGTACTAAGATCCTGAGCTTCCATCTAGTAAGTCTTATTAAGCACATGATAGATTATGCCTTCCTAGGGTACACTGGAACAACAAAGTAAAAGTGGAACAAATGCTACTCAGATACTACTACTTTCATGCTGCTGCAATTCATCTAAACATATGAATTAAAAACTGTCAAAAGTGTAATTTATTTTCAATGTAAAAGAATAGCTTGCATGCTAAATGTAATAATGGTAAAGGATTACAATATGCAAATGACTCTTTTGCTTGATTAAAAACCTTTCTTGAGGTTATATTACAAAAAATACATTTTGTGTTACTTAACATTTCAGAAGGACATATTTTTGATGTACGATACATTAGAAAACTGTAGAAAAAAATGGCTCTATTACACTTTAACTTGCAGCAGTCAAACTGAAAGAAATACATTCTGAATTGCTCCATTATTTATCTAGTTTGGTACACAACTAGTTTCTCAGTGTCTGATAGTTTTCCTGTGCTAAATGTTTGTTATGAAGGCAGTTTACCCGAATAGTTTACAGCCAATATTCTAATGCCTTGTATTTTTAAATCTGTTGAAAACACTTGTATGCTTGCAAAGGATGCACCTAACTAAGTAAAGGAAAATTTCCAAATGACAGCAGAGATAATCGGGCGTAAAACTTCTGTTAACTGCTTTCCTGTGGGTACTTGCCATCTTGTTGCTGAGTGACATTTATATAGTTTTGTTCTTGCTTTTGCATACTGGTGTACACATTAAGATGTATTTGCATAAACAGTATGCAGACTTTTCACTTCTCGAACATTGACAGTGGAGCATTTCTGAGTTTATCAGGCAGAGCATATTAGCATTTATAACACCCAAACCACGTGGAACACTTGTTCAGCACGTTGTTGAGAGAGAAATGTGAAGCACTTGCAGATAAATGGGTATGATGTGGTGTGTATCAGAGTGTTTCATAGTTCAGCTGTCCATATGAAATAGAGCCAATGGCACAGTAACATGAACATGATAGGGAGATTAGGTGAAATCTGTGTGGTTGCCTTTATTTACTCATTGACAGTTCTGTGTGTCCTAAGGAGACATTAGAAGGTGTATAAGGTGTTAAAATAAATAAGTGGACACACCTGGACTTACCTTTTCTAAGTTACTAGAGATGAGAGCAATACTCACTTTCCATTAATGTAATTAGAATTGGTAATTGATACTTCCATATATTAACAGTATCGCAGTCAGGAAATAAAGTCTGTACTTAGGTGACTGATTGGTATGCCTAAGTGAATACAAGCTGTTTTCATTCTGATTATTTGACACTTCCTTTTTAAGGTAGTGCATTGCATATCTTACATGAGTTCCCAAAAACATCTTGTTTGATACAGTACCTTACAGGAGAACTTCACTGGAGAAAGCTAAAAACGATTTGTAACTCTCCTCCTTTAAGTATTTTATATGAAGTTTAAAACTAAATTCTGTATTCAATAGACTTCTAACATTTCGCCGTCACTTTTCTAGAAGGTCTTTCACAAGTTTATTGAAAAGTTACTCTTGTCTTTTTTGCATGGTGTTAGTCTCTGAAATATTCTTTTAGCAATTCTATCCTATTCAGTAAAGCTCTTACATATCTGGCAAGCTAATGTTTAAATCCCTTAGTATTTCATAAGTCTTAATCACTTGCCAACAGGCCAAAAGTTAAACCTGTAGAGAAGTGTTTTGCTGAATCGGGGTGAGTCTAAGTGTTTTTTCTGGATTCAGATTTAAAATCTGAACCCCCCCAGATGCTGCACATTGCCAGTCGGGCCTGGGTACTATTAGCTTCCAACAAAGACAGCCAAAGATAAGGAAAGCTCAGAGCGTAACAGCAATCAGTTAACAGCTTGGAGGGTTGCATCCTTAATCATAAGCCTAAATTGTCATTTCTGATTGTAAACAACTTTGTTTTCTCATATCAGTTACAAATACATGTTTTTAATATATAATATTTTCTACACTTTTTTTTACCATGCTAAGTAATGGCATGTGAGCGGGTTTATTTCATTGAAACTTTTCATTGTGACTATGAGATTAGCAAGTTAGTGATCCCTTTTTGAAGAACAGGCCTTTTAAAGCCTGTTCATATATTTACTTTTTTTTTTTTGTCCATCATTTTCTCTTGGTTTCTCTTTTACTTGCTCCACTCAACAAACAATGGTTATAGATTACTTGAAACATGACTTTTTTTTTATTTTACTTAGTTATTTTTAAGAGATACAGGTCACCATCAGTAGAATTAGAAGAACCAATACAGGAATTTCTGAGCAGCATTATTACTTTTCTTGGAGTATATTGCTTACTGGCTAGTTCTGTAATCCCTATGTCTTTTCTCATTGGAAATGTACTGTGTAATGAAGAAAAACGTTTAGCACACCAGAGTGTGCTGACACACTAGTCAAAACTGAATACATTTCTGGTTGTCACAGAGGTGACTTTCGACATTTCATGATCGAGGAGGAAACAGGACCCAAGCGTAGATTTACAAAGGTTTTAACAAAGCTTAATTTCCATGAAAGTGAAATATGTGAACATTAATTTTCGAAAAACTTTTTTTTTTCTTTTTGTATGGTAGTCAGTTAATCTCTTTAATAACCTTTCAAACATTAACCAGTCTGTTGCACTGCAGAAGCATTTTGACTGGTTGGTTATCAGGTATGTGAATTACATCTATAAACTAAATGGGTCCGTTTCTTCATAAATATGCGTGTTACAGCAGCCTTAATGGGGACCCAAAGTTCATCCATTAACAGGTCAGTCTGTTTAAACATGCAAGAAAGCATCATCTTTTTTATGTACAGACACACACATACATGCATAGATTTCAATCAAAGACTGCTTTTTAAAATCACGTAGCAACTTTCAGTAATAAAGTTTTTCCACAACTTTCAGCTTATAAAATTTCCTACAGTATAATAATAACAAAAATAACGTTATGTTACCTCTAGTCTAGTGTAGAGGAAAAAAATTGAGAACATGTTCATAAAATGTAAATGTTTACACTGGTGACTTTTTTCAGACATTTAACTTTAAAACTGTTTAGTGCAAGGTGTCCAGAAATGTATTGCAGTTTTCTATTCACAATTTGCATTATATTAAATACTTTACAATTAGTTTTTAAAAGTGACCCACATTTGACCTTCAGTAACAAATTATGATGAAAGAGGGGCTAATTAAACATGAAATAGATGGATTGTTGATGCTTTAATTATCTTTATTTAACACAAAGTGTTCCAATTATAAGTACAGCCTTTATTTTTTTTTGTCTTCAGTAAAATCGTCTCATACAGTGTGTAAATGACTAAGTTACCACTGAATCATTCTGCACTCCCGGGAGATGTACAGAGCCAAAAGGGACAGGATCTGAGTAAAGGAGGATTCATGCTTTGAATAAGTAACGAAGTGTTATAGGCAAGGGGGAGAAAGAAACATCTTTAAAAGGATAGAATCTGATTTATCAACTCAGACAGCTCTCTGGTATTGTACATACCAATATGAACCTGGGTTATACCCATGGTTAGTGGTTGTACCCATGCTGTGTCAGTCGTTGTACTGTAGCAATGTATCTTTGAGCATGTATCTTTATTTTTATTTGTACATTGAGTTGCCTTCTTTCCTAGTATTAGGGATATTTGCTGGTTTGACCAACTAGCTGTGTTTCAAAGAAATACCTGTCGTGAAGCTCCTGGCACTTTTTCCTATAAGAATTTTTCTTTCAAAAATTTTGGAATTTTTATAGAGTTAGTGATCTGGTGGGCTGCTTTGAAGTGTAAAACTTACCTAATGGGCTTTGCTTTAAAGTATAACAGAGAATCAGTAGACTTCAACAATAGTTGGCACTGTGCTTTCGAGTTAATTAAATCCTTCACAAGTACTGTGAACTCTTTGCTATATATGCGGAACATTTTAGTGTTTAATTACTAATCTTAACAGAACACATAATGTTAAGAACCCCTGCTTGTAACAGAGCAAATCATTTTTTTGACTATAGCTATATAGGAAATACTGATACAGGCATAAGGGCAATTCAGTACAATTTTTAGTAGCCAGGTTTTCTAAATGAATTTAGCACTTCTGCTTCCGAGAGATATTTATAAATTGTTAAAGCTGCAAAACAATTTCCATTTTTTCAGTCTTAGGCTGCATGTAATATGTTCCATGTAATTTATTTTATACTCTTCTCCATTTTTATTGCATTTTTAGGTGTTTATCTCTGTATGCTCAGGTCTGTATTTGTCTCCCCTGATTTCCCTTTCCTAGAAGAGGAGATTTGTTGTCCGTTTGTTATCAGATTTTGGACTTTGCTTGCTTATACTATATATTCATTTTCTTCAGTAATTAAAACAAAAAATAC
>VXAL01008411.1:22900-34003 GCA_013399475.1 Chauna torquata | reverse complement strand
TTTCTTTCTTTCTTTCTTTCTTTCTTTCTTTCTTTCTTTCTTTCTTTTTTTCTTTCTTTCTTTCTTTCTTTCTTTCTTTCTTTCTTTCTTTCTTTCTTTCTTTTCTCTTTCTTTCTTTCTCTTTACTTTTTCTGGGTGTCATTGTTTGAGAGAAAAGGAGAATAGACTGTGTATGAAAACAGCTTCTGAGATGGAATGCATTGATTTCACAGAGTGAAGAGGCAACAGTGTCTCTTTTGAGCCAGTTTTTTTTTTTTTTCATTGATAAATTCACTAGTGTATTAATGGGAAGTCCTGCTGATAATCCCCTTAATTTAGGTTGTGTTACAAAGGAGTTGTGTTGACAGGCTTCTACAGAATCGTTCTATCTCAATATTTAATGTAAGTGTGAAGGTAAGTATCAAGAGATGCTACGTATTTTAGTTGAAATAAAAAAAGTGGAAAAAAAATGTGGAGTTCACTGGTATCTGTGAGAAACACTGCCTGTGCTGCTACCTTAAAAACATAGATCATGTTAAAGGTTTTACATACAATTTTTTCTCTGCAAGGGGTTATAGCAACTTCGGTATTGATAACTTTACTCTCTCACATATATTTAAGAGTCACAGTTGTGAAAAGTATGGAAGAATATCATTTCTGCAGCAGTAATTTGCTGTACACTGAAAGATACTGTAGTCAATTAATGCAAAAATGAAACTCATAGCAATTCAGTTTGAATTTTGGCTAATCACTTATTTACATAGATGCTAATCTATGTTGTCCCTTTGCCTCTGAATGGAGAGAATACTAATTTTCATATGGATTTGTAAACATTTATTGTATGGATTTAAATATTCAGTGTACCTTAACAGAAACAAAGTGTATGTTTTTCTTCTTTTGAATACAATAAATTACTTCTTTATTTTCATTGTTAAAGGTATCACTTTGCTATTAAGAAGAAACTAAATTCTCTTCTATATAATTTCCCATATATGTAATTGCACATATAGAAAGCTCCTGAAAGACACAAAAAATAAAATAGGAAACTAGATCTGTCATTAGTACGTTAGATGATTAGTTTTAGATGATTAGATAAGACAACTTTAACTTACATGTTACACAATTTTAATTAATGCTGTGTCAAGATTTTGAACTGATGCCAACCTGTACGTGATCTAGTTCAGCATTCCTTTGGGAATGTCTAATACAAGCTTGCAAAAGACATCTGGAAGTCTAGGCTATAAGCTGCTAAACCACATTTTTTAGGTTTTGGCAATATGGTAGAAATTATAAAATCAATACTTCCATTTAAATGAGCAGGACTATTTGTATGAGCAGAGTAATAAGAATTTAGCAAAATATTTTAAAGTTTTTATGATGTAATATAACATATATGCAGTGTATTACAGCAGAATATGGAGGATAGTAGCTTGGAAAATAGCATGTTTGCTGTCATACGAGAAATTATTATATCAAATGGTTTAAAATAGCACACAGAAAACACACAAACACACACAAAACCACCACCAACAAAAAAAAAGAAAAAAAAATTGTTCAGAAGAATTGTATACCAGTTACAAATTAAAATCTGAACCTATACAAGAAAACATGAAGATTGATCCATGAAATTCATATTTGTTTTTTTTCTTTGTGATTACAAGTACTGTGAAGACTGTAACAGGGAGCTTTTCTATTGGTCTAGAAAATAATCAAGCCTATATAGGTTCAGAACATTTTTAGTCTCTACAGAAAAACTTCTTTTTGCTCTGTTTCTCTCTGGGCTAAATCTGACTGTCAGTTCAATATTTACAGAAGTTGTATGTGGACTAGTTCTCTTGCAGGCAGCAAACAGATTTGTATAACACCACCTTACTCAGTTCTGCAAGAATTAGTGGAGTGGTCAAGCTCAGATGTTAAATTTTCTGTAGTGAGGCTTGTACTACATTTTTCTTGATGAAGTCTTGGAGATATACAAGATTAAAAAAAGAAAAAAAGAAAAATAGACATAACATTTATCATGTTAGCCGCACAGCACGGCAGAGAGGTTTGTTTTTTTTTTTTTTTAATTGCTTTATCTGTTAAACATACAGTGGAACTTGGATTAGCCAGTATTGATTGTTCCATCTCCACAAGGCAAGTGACCAATACTACTTCTTTTCTTGTATTCTAAAAATATTTTTGAAGAGTTAATTGTGAGAAAATACTGATGGTTTTGTCTGGTCTGCAAATTCCCAGTGTTGCCAGTAAGGCCAGTAACTTCCTCTTGACTTCTTTGGAGTGTGCTACATTTTTAAAATGTGTGAAATTGTTCTGGACTTCCTTTTAGTTGTCCCAGTACTTAAATGGTCCTGTGAGAAAATGGATGAAGTAACCTTTAGAAAAGCTTTATGTGCCTGGGCTTTGGGACATTATTGTTTGATTACACTAGAACATTTATGTTAGTTTATATTTGTATTTTTCTTCTCTTTTCTGTCTCAACAAGACCCTGGTGGGTGATGATCTTGGTAAGAAAGAACAAAAAAAGATAGCTTGAAGATGAGGGATGGAATTTGTAACAGCGTGCACATGCAAGTGTCCTGGTTCAGAAGAGGATGTCTAAATGACTTTGACCTTCTTTGTTTAGTTCCTATGGTTGACTGAATGTAACTTGAAAAAAAATCTTTTATTTATCTAAGACTATTTCCTGCTTAGTAAGAAACTTGAAATTGATTTTAACTTGACACATTTCTTCTCTGAAGTAATAGAAAATGTTTGTCTAATAAATGTATACAGAGGCTTTGTGGCCCATCAGGGTACCATGACATTCCAGTGTATTGATTCTGCGGTGTTAAAGGGTGACATATTTGGTGTTAACGGGCCATCAGAGAATTGGGATTTGAATTGTACACAAAAAGCACTGACTTCCCTCTAACATGACAGGCTTTCTAAAGCAGTGGAAGTAACTGTAGTTTTACATATTTCCTCATGTGTAAACTTTAAAGATTTTGTATAATCATGCAGAAATTAAATTAAAATCTTAGGAAAAAAATCATGAAACAAACAAACAAGAATACTTTTTGACCTATTAGAACCAACCTGCAGTTTGTTGTCTGCAAAAATTCTTGAAATCCAGAATTTAAAATTAACTCTAAAAATAATATTTAGTTTTATACATTTTTTCTTTCTGCAAAGTGTAACTTGTATCCTGGAAAAGACCTTAACTTTTGTTGATGTAGTTCATTTCAGCATATAGGGTTTGTTTGCATTTCACTTACATCTTTTCTCTTTCCTTCATATTGTAGGCTAAAGGCCCATAAGTGTAAAACCGTAGCAATTTGGTCTTGCTTTGCAGGGCATCAAATGATGACAAAAAGAGTATACCAACTAAACGTGGACTAGATAGGGTTAGAAATTATTATCTTCCATTTTACTGTTCTTCCAGTAAAGTGTTCTCTTTAGTTTTAATGACCTGAAGTGGTTCCTTTTAAAACAGCACTTTGATTATTGTTTGATTATATTGTGTTGATTATAATTATTGTGCAGAAGAAATCAGCTAAGTCAAAAAAATGTGCACTAATTCTAGCCATCTTTGGAAACTAGTGGAGGGAGTGCCAGATTTATGGACTTGAATGAGTCAGAACACAACTTTCAGATTTTAACATGTTCTTGCTGTCTTGTGTGCTTGAATACAAGTTGTCCTGAAAAGGAGTATGGAACGAATTTTATATTATATGTTTTCTCTGTTGTCTAACAACTTAAGTATTTTGCTTAAGCAGATTTGGTAGGAAGTGACAGCTCTGAAACATAGTGGCTACTGGAAGTATTTCAGTTCCAGGCAATCTATATAGTGCAGAAGGGGAAAAATGAAATATCACCATATTTTAAAGACAACGGTTTTGTCAAAGATTCCTTTTCAGTCTTCAACTTAAAACAAATTGAGTAAATCAAGTATATCTAAAAAATATGCACTCATTGAAGATGCACCACTTTTTAGGTGTTTTTTTTTTTTCTCTTCCCCCTTTTTTTTTTTTCTTTAAAAGCACAAGGAAGAACACTGACTCAGTAAATGTAAAATACTTTGTGAGGAGCATAATTCTCCTGATTTAATTGTTATTTCTCAACAATTTTGGGTAATAACAGGTTTTCATGAAACATAGTTACATGAGAACCTAAGCAAAATCTGGAACAATGAGACTGAAACTATTATATTCTTCACAGTTATGTTGTTGCTTAGAAATTACACTATTTTGTCTTGCATTCAAATGAATTTCAGTAACACAGAAATGATATTTTAGGAATAAAATCAGGAGAATATTTTGGTCAGATCAGGTTTTCTAAACATTTGGTAATATTTAATTTGTTTGTTTTCAAATAAATAACAAGACAGGTGTGCCAGATTTTAGACATGACATCCATCTATTTAGAAGGATGGTAATAGCTCCTTGCCACTTATTAACATCATAAAAACTTTCTAATGTAAGCCATAGATTTTTTTAGAATATATTTTCTAACCATGTTTCTTTATTCCAAGACTTGGCCACTATTTCAAAGAAGACAGTCCTCTTCTTGAAATCAGCAGATATAAAAAGCTGTCAGGAAAATTGAAATAAGGCATATTTTGATGACTTTTACTTTGCCCCCTCTCAGTTTCATGGGTTCCTGATGCTGTGGGTCAAGAACTAGGTGACCTGGCCTGCTTGCTTCAATCTTGAATTTTAACATTCATCCTCAAAGATGTTTTTTTAAAAAGACCAACCTTAAAAGGAGGAGGGGGGGAACAGCTTATTGAACATGACTCTTCCTACTTGAGCAGATATAATATCTGATGTTAAAATTCCTGTTCCTCATAGTAACAGTGTAGTATACTTCAGTGTAGTGTAGTCAGAAAGGTAATAACTGAGAAATAACTGAAAATTATGAAGTCCTGTTGAGGGTGGACCCCACTGAGAGGGTGGCGGGCACTGGAACAGGCTCCCCAGGGAAGTGGTCATGGCACTGAGCCTGCTGGAGTTCAAGAAGTGTTTGGACAGCACTCTCAGACACGTGGTTTTATTTTTGGGTGCTCCTGTGTGGAGCCAGGAGTTGGACTTGATGATCCTTGTAGGTCCCTTCCAGCTTGGAGTAGTCTATGATTCTGTGAACTGCTTAGTAAAAGCTACCCCCGGTGTGGAACCCAGTTTGTGCAGATACAGGCTAAGAGAGGCCACTCTTCCTCTCACTGTCTTTTTCCACATGCTCTGCAATGAATCAGTCTTATCTAGTTATGTATTCCAAAAAGAACTTAACTACTCCATTATACTAAAACCTGTCATAGATATTTTCCTTCCTTTTAGTCTCCTCAGCAGTATCCTGAAATGAATTTGCATTATTTTAAATTCAGCAGTCGCAAGCAAAAAATCTGCAACCTTGGATTTTCAAGTTCGTGACTGATACACAGAGAGGGCTTAAATATTTTCCTTCCTGCAAAGCAGAGATTTTTTCATGGACCTAAACCATATATGTGTTTGGTTCTAGGGCAGACAAAGTTTGATAGTAACCACTTGATATTTTATTTTTCTGACACACAACAGGGAAACTTTAAGGAAAAGAAGGACTCCAAATGTCTCTCATTTTCTTGGAGCATCTAAACCATCTCATAGCTTTGAAAATAATGAAGAAACCTGTAGCCGAAAAACTTTAACTAGTAAAGTAGCTTTTAACTCTGCTGAGTAGCTACGCATTTTTTTCAAATATTTTGTGAATAGACATCTTTAAGTAAGGTTTTGCTGTTGCACTTCTCATATAGAAAGAAGAAGAAATTGTCACCTGCTAAGTGGAAATGTTGAGAGTCATGGAATAACTACACAATGGCTAAGTGGTTTCTGTGTATTTCTAGCAAGTTTCTGTCTAGTTTACAGAGATAGTGTTTCTGTATTGTTTGCATATAGAAGAATGGGATAAAATGATATTTGGACATTTGGACATTCCTTTTTTTCTTGCAACACATGCTGGCTGTGTTTCAGCATTTCACTACACCAGTGTGTGCTAGCTAACCACAGAAAGATATATTTCAAAATAATTTAGAAATTTTTCCACAAAGTTTTCTGTCTGTGGGTGTCCTGATTGCAGAAGAAGGTCTCAAGTTAGAAGAAATAACTACTGAAAAGGTATCAGAAAAAAGGTAATGCAAATTTTGAGATGAAATTGGCTTAGTACTCTTGCTATTTGAAGAAACAGAGAAGACTTTCATTTGTAAAATGTTACACTGTGATGCAGAAGATCAATTATAATGCACATGAAGTATGCACCTGTTATTAATTTCTGAGGTATCCTTCTATTTGAAATAGAAAAAAAAAAAAAAAAACCACAAATCTAGAATTGTCACCTATCAGCCTGGGCTTGTGTACGCCACTTGACAGTCAGGCTAATAATTTTATCAGTGTACATAAGTCTTTAGAAACTTATTCTGAAATTAGAAAAAATACTTTCTATTAGTATCATCATCCGCTATCCCCCCTACTCCCTCACCCTTCCCAAGATATGTGGCAGCAGTTCTAAGCTGTTTTACTAACGAATAATGCAACCAATGATATGCTGGGTGTGAGCAGCCATGTGAAAGTAGACTATATGATGTTTCTGTAACTTAATACAGTGTTTTCACAATATGCACACGCAGCATATTAGATGTAATTTAGTATGAAAGAAATGGAGATAAGCTTAAAACTGATTTTTGGTCCTAAAATTATCATTTTTCTATTTCACTGAAAAAAATCCTTTCTGATCAAAAATGCTCGAAACAGCATATAGTGTTCATTGTCTATCCCGATGTACCAAATCTGTGCATAAATTAATTTGTGTGAGGAATTTATGAGCAAAAGGATTAGTGCTCATCTAATATCTGTAAGCATGCAAAATATGCTATGTTTGTATCACCAGATTGCAGTCCAATGTGAGGTAATTTAGCTGATCTCAGAAATATTTGAATGCAACTTTCATTGCATTCCACTGATCAGCTCCTTTAAGATCTGTGTAGTATTAGTATTATAGTTTGATTTGAACACATAACGTACTTTCACGTGTATAACTACTGGCAAATCTAGATTAATTTTGATCATTTTAGGTTTAATGTAAAAGGATGTCCAAGAAATGAAAGGTCACTTCATAAAGTTTTCATTTCTCTTTTTTTTTCCTTTACATCATATATAAAAGATAAAAAACAACTTGCCCTGTTTCCATTAACAAAAAATGAAGAGAGAAGAAAAAGCAATTATTTGCAGAGTGTAAAATCCTTATGATAATTTGGCAGACTTTGATTAAACCAATCTACCACGCTGTGCTCATAAGACACTATGAAATAAGCTCTTATTTGTTAATACTTATTTGTTAATACACCATACTGCTTACTGATAAAGGACTTCAAAAGTTGCAACTTATTTAGAAGCATGGAATTTATAATTCTTTGAAAGAGACGCCATACATACGAAAAAAAAAAAAAAAGAACAACAAACCCTCATTTTGAACTTAATTTTAAGAAAATGAACAGTTGACAATTCAGACAGGTTTGCACTGTCAGCATGACAATTTTGCAAATATATAAAATAGTAACTTAGGACCACTGTATTCTTTATAAACTTAGCTTATCATTGTGATGCTTCCATACCATAACTTAAGAGAGTATTCAGATGAATGTACAGAGTAACTGAGAATTAACAAACCTTACAAGCCTATTGACTGCAACTCGGAGGTACATTGAAGAGGGATTCAGGAAACCTAATGTCAGTTTCAGTCTACTGAACAACACTCATCTTTAAATATTTTAAATAATTTTATGAGCCTGTATTTTATATCCATGCTTTCTGTGATCTGTTCAAATAAGGGATTTAGCCTATGCCCATATAAAAGGTACAGCCTGCCCCTTCTCTTTTAAACACTGTAATTTCTTTTCAAATCAGTGATAGATTATGCCTTCTGGCCTGTTTTCATAGTGATCTTGGTCACGTTTCTTTTTCTTTTTTTTTTTTTTTACTACAACATCCCCCTTTTTTTCCCTCTTTCCTTTATATCTTTTTATCTCACTTCTTTCCATAACATATTTGTTTAGTTTTGGCCTCTCTGTGAGACTCTACCTTTGGAGCCCTGCTGTGCCTTTGGCATAATCCTCTTTGCTGCCTGATGGCTGGAGTTTTATCCACCCGGCAAGGATAGGTCTCCTGCTGCTCCAACAGAATTCCTGCTCCATGCAACATTATTGCATTTATTTTCCTCTTGAGTCAATCTCTTGCTTTCCCCCCTGAAGCAAGGGCAAGAGAAGTCCCTCAAGCCCTTTGTACCACAGGAGGGTCTATATTGAGTGGGGATTACTTGCCCAGTGTCTCCAAATGGCTGAAGTGTGAAGCAGTCTGTGAAGTCTGTTGTGCCCATGAGATGAAAAGTAATACTTCACATTGCAGAATAAGCAATAAATGTATCAGCATGCTAGTTCTGCCACATCATAGCGTCTATTTTAAATATATCTATGAAGCATTTAACTCCATGAATAATGCTTCTCTCTCTCAAATCATTACTCCAAAAGTCTTCTTTGACCTTGTATGTTCAAATGAAGACCTTAGCAAGCAAAAAATCAAATTGACAGATAGCAGTCAGATATGCAGATTATAAATCAGGCAGTGATTTACTAAGTCCCCTTTAAAATAAAAGAGCAGTTGTTAATACCTTTAAAAATAAAACTGCATTTTAAAATATATGTATTTGTTATTCTATGTCTATATTAGACACAGAAGTCTTACCAATCTTTATTTTCTTTCTGTCTTAGTGAGTCTTTTATAATGGCTGGAGAAGTTATAAGCAAGTGTGATAGTGTCTGAAGTGACAAAGGATCACTAACATAAAACACAGACATTTTGCCTTTAGGCAGATTAACTCTGGGACTTGGAAAAGTATATTCCCCATTCAATTTATGTGGTTTATTCTCTTCAGCATTGGCCTTTGGTAGTAGGTATAGACAATGATTTTAGTGCTACTGACAGGAGAAAAGTTGGCAATTAGACATGGAAAAACTTCTCATACATATGTCTTTGAGATACAATATCTCAAATGCCTTTTCAGAGGCTTACATGTACAGGTGTTAATTCTGTGTACAGACATGAGGTAGGAAAATGTTTTTTGTTTTGTTTTGTTTTGTTTTTCCCATGGAATAAAATATGCAATCTGGAAAATTACAAGGAATGAGAAAAGGAGTGAGAAGGGAAGAGACAGATAATCAAAGAAAGGTACAATATGGGGATGTGGTCAGTATAGGGATAAAGGGCCAACAAATACTAAGATAGGCATTACAGGGATGATTACATTAAGATTTTATTTAACTGTATTAACCAAAAGATAGCAAGAGAAAACAAATTGGACAACTATTACATTGAGAGGTAAAAGATAATGTAGATGTGATGAAGAAATGAAATTAATAATTTGCCTTAGTTTTAAACAAAGATGATAATATTGTACTTTAAAGGCAAAAGCTGGAAGTCAGTCTTAGATAGAAACAAAACTTGGAGTCTCTTATATGTAAGTCAAGAAGGAACAGATAAGCATCATTGAATTCTGAGTGACACGGAAAAGGCATTCCAGGTCTTCTTGTAAATAAACCTGTTAGGGCAAAAATGCTGCTGTTTTGTTGGAGCAAATACACTATTTATATTTAAGTAGCAGGCAAAACAAAGAAGAAGGGATGAAGGTCCAAAAGTGTGACCTCATTCTTTTTTATCAAATGGTAGAGCAGAGTTTATATGAAAAAATCAAGTTGCTGACATAAAGGAAAGAAGAATGTAGGCTAAAATGGAAATTGAAAATGGCTTTACTGAAAGGGGTTCATGCAAACCAATCTAATATCTTCCTTTGAAAAGATAACCAGTTTCCTAGATAAAGAAGATTTAGTAATCTCTTCTCTTTGGACTTCAGCAAGCAGTTGATACTTTGCTACCTAGGAAATTATTTGTTCATCTAAGGAAGATAGGGATTACAAAATATGTGAAGAATTCACTAAAATGAGATGACAGTCGGTGTTGTTGCAAAGGTAAGCGTTATAAAAAGAGGGAAAGTTACTCATTCAAGTCAAGCATCAGTCTGAAGAATGATTTTGCTTTATATTTTCACTTTGATGCAAGTGTAATAATGAAACATGATAATGAAAAAATACAACCATCATGAGTTTGGAGGAGGATTAGACTCTACTAGATGAACAACTGGAAAAAGTTCCAGACTATAGCAGTAAAAATAAGTCAAAATACAGTAGCAAGAACAATACTGTAACTTGTGAATTCAGTTAGGAAATCATCAAATGGGAGCAGCAGAAAAACAGAACATAGTGAATTAGTCACAGTTATTATGAGCACCAGTGTGACATAGGCAAATTTGCTTCTGCAGCATAACACTGCATCTAGTTGTGTATTGCAGTCAGAGAATATTCATGTCATTCAGGGAGGTGTTCATGAGACTTCATTTGAAAGATCATTATATTCTTCTGGCCAGACATATTCAGGAGGAGTTAAGCTTAGACTGAGATTCAGAAAGAACTGTTTAATAACTATGAGATGTAGAGTTAGCTGTGCAAGGGATGACTGAAAGGGCTTTGCTCATTCAGACTCTGAGAGACATGCTGTGGCAGGCTAAAACTGGATGGCAGAAGTTGTTACTATCCTCAAGGCATAAATACCTGAACTGCCTTTGACTCACTGTGTGAACCACTGCCTGGTAAGGTAGGGTAAACCAAAACTGGAATTGTTTTAGTTTAATGCACCCAGCTGAAGACTGCAATAGCACATGAGCTCATTCATAGGCGTATTGAATAACCCTGCCCTGAAGGCTCTAAAGCCCATCAGAGGGGCAGAGCAGATGGGTACAGGTGGTAACTATTCCTGCCATCTGGTTTTAAGCCACTGCTACATGAACCTCAGAGCCTTAAGAAAACAACTGGTGAGAAGAGATTTCATTGCTGTTCATAAATATGTTGGGAATAAATTCTAGCAAAAAATGTTGAGGAGCTAAGCTGATATAATAACAACTAATATACCACATATACATTTAGGCTACAGAACTGAAAAAAAGATTTCAACCTTCTGGAGGTATGAAGTGATGTAAAAATATCTTATTCATTTTGAAATGGGGTTTCATCAA
>VXAL01008411.1:5142-15342 GCA_013399475.1 Chauna torquata | reverse complement strand
AAGTAACAACAGAAGAGAACATTTTAAGTACTAACAATTTTTCAACAAGTTTTTTTTTCTTATAAGTGTAACTTCACCCATTCAAATTTCTAGTATATATAAAGCTGATATAAATGTGTGAGGAAACTATATTATATTTGTAACTAAAGTGTATATTATCACTTGCCTTCCTTCTTAATACGACTTTTCAACTGTATGAACAACAATGCTAGAAAACCAGTTTTTCTCTCTTGATTGTTATGCATTTATGTCTGAATTAGCTCACCTTTTGTGTTTATCCCTTCAAAACTGGTAGTCTGCTACTTTTTCTTTCCACTTGTGGTAATTAGTTACAAGTGGAAGAATTTATTGATACAGTAGGGGCTTTGACCTCTTTATTGTACTGAGATATATTATCAAACTTCAAAATCTGCATACTGCTACTATATTGATTTTGTTTTCTGTGAGCAAAATCAATGAACAAAGTTAAAATTATAAAAAATCAATTATTTCATTTTTGAATTCATTCAGTTTTTGTATATTATGTACTTTGTTTACTTAATTAACCTTGATTGCTAGTCTGGAACTCATTGATATGAAAACACATTGAGACCTTTAGTAATTCTGCATAAAAGAGACCCATGGACATTAATAAAATACAAAGAGAAAAGAAATGAAAATAGAAACATACAGGAATGAGAAGGAAAAAGATGCAAGATGAAATCAAGAAAACCATCATTCTCAATGGGGATGCACTGTTTAGGAATATCAAGGAATCTATAAAAATTAGCATCAACAGCTTTGTCCAAAAGGTCAGCATACAGATTGTTTCCTTTGCATTTTCTAGCCCTTTCCTTTATCTCAATATACCATTAGAAATGGGATATGAAATACTTGCAATCCTTAGACCATATTTCCTGAGCTCAGAGCAGCTGTAAAGGTCATCTAAAGATGAAAAAAAATGACAAAAAGTATTTAATATGTAACATTTCGCAGAAATAAATGCATTAAGTATGCAAATATGTTTGCAAAATGTTAACCTTTTTCTGAATATAGACATTATATTAGTACAGGAAAAAAAAAAGTTTAAGTTAGAAAGTGTAAAGAAAAATGTTAAGGATCTACCTCTGGTCAGATTCTTATATCAGATACAGCAACTCTATATTTCAATAAAATTATTTTGCAACCAGGAATGAAATCAAAGTTGTGTGTTCTGTGTTCATTGCAATTTCATTCTTCTATATATAGTTTTCTGGTCAAAAGCAATTACCAGCAGAGGATCCTTGAAAAATATTGTGCAACTACTGTAATTTTCAGATTTCACAGAGTTTAGCAGCCAAGCAATTTGTATGGAATAAAAGCACTTTTATATTGCCTCCTGCTACAACACCAATGGGGAAAGGTCAGCAAAACAGTGGGAGACCAAATGAAGGATTTTTTCTTTTGTGACATCAACTTGCAAGACACTGGGATTTTCAAAATTACAAGTGGTGATACAGCTTTTTTCATCTCTTTCTTTCCTCTTTGCCCCCTCTGGCTGCTTCATTGTTGGACAATGTCTTTTTTCTGTCAGAATGAGGGAGCGAAAGACTACCTGTGACAACTGACATTCTGCTTTCTGTTTGCCTTTGTCCTGCATGGGTGAGGAAGAAAATCACATCCAATGTGTCTCATTTTCCTACCTTGCCTTACTCATACGATCAGGTCAGATAAACCCATTGAGACTGCTTGTATGAGTATATGCAACTTTTCTGTTAGCATGTTTATCTGCATATCTGTTTTATACAAGTCAACTGAAGAACAAGAAATGTCAGTTGCAAACTGTTAGGAAAGTTGTGATATGCAATTGTTTTAGCTATTTAAATTGCAAATTAGCTAAATTATAAGTAGGAATTAGTAGGAATGATATAGGAATGGCAACCAGTGGGAAATTGAACTATGTGACACAGCTTTTCTGTTCCTAAAGGCTGTACTTCTCAGGACTGTGTGCTGTCACAGGTTGTAAAGGCACTCTCACTGATGCCAATGGCACATCTAAACATAGTTAGAGAATTATGTAGAGTCTCCTCAGCAGTACTCAGCTTGCTAACCTATCCATCAAACCTAAAGCAAAAGATTAAACTAAGCAAAATTCCACCACCTAAAAAGTAGTCTTACTTTTTAGTCTTAGATTGAACAATATAATTTAATTTAAATACATTGTTTTTGTGAAGGTTCATTAAACAGCTTAAAATCTTCTCTTGAGATTTCTCAGGCTTATTAAAAACCTCTATCCCTACTCTTCCTGCAAGCTTCATTTAGGCACAGAGGCATGGATTTAACCACTCACCATTTAAAAAAAATTGTGTGATAATCCATTCTTTAGCCCATTACTCATTTTACTGTTTGAGGGTCATTAGGTTGACTGAATTCTGCTGAGCTAGTAAAAGATAGCTTTTATTCTCAAATGCAGTAGCCACATTTAAATTTCCAATGTATACTTATTATGCATACTTTCAAACTCAAGATTATCTCCCTCGGCATTAGGGCAAAAAAAATAACCTATTGTGCTTGCAGACATTATATTTGACTTTTGACATTACATGTAGGGCACACTTTAATTATGTGAAAAGCCATTCCAGCTTCTGTACTGGTCTCAATATTCTACAAGAATCTACATTAAGAGTGTAATGTGTGATGAATGCTGCAATCCTTTCTAACACTATGAATATGCCTACACGGTTTCATTGTTTAAAATTAAGCTATTTGTTTTAGTTAGAATATGTCTGAAAATATCGAGAAACCACAATCAAATTACTATTCTTCATCATACCCAGTGGTTTATTTTAGTAGTGAGTTTTCCTTTGATCTGTAGTTCCTAGAAGTGGCATCAGAACTATCTATCACAGGAAAGCAGTTTATTGCCTTTTCCAAGGGAGTTATGATGCTAATGGGGAGAAAAAGTTCATCATATCTCCTGGCATTTACAACAGAACCTTTGGCAGTCTTCAGCAGTGGAATTCAAGGAGGGCATTAATGTTTTCAAATCTAGTTCAAAATTAATTTTCTTCCAAATCGGATTACTTTTCACATTTAAACAGCTGCAGTTCAGCAGAGTAACATCATTTTGAATAGCAAGTGCCAACGTAGCNTGAGAAAGCTAGTATTGGAAGTGTGATGAAGGAAAATGTTCTGAAGGGTTTCAGTAAACCTGGTTATGCCCTGTAGCCTACCAGGCTTAACATAGGGTTTTATCAGGCTTAATTATCTGTTTATGTTGCCTTTTGCAGAGTTCTTATTCAGAAAGTAACAGGACTTTAAATTAGCTTTTGACACAGAATAACCTTTCTTTAAACTATGAAATTGTACACAGACAATTGTTTCTGGAAAAAGAATCATGTCTTGAATACTGCTCAGAGCAAAGTGTGTTATATAGACTGAGTAACCCCAGAAGAGTATGTGGGTGTAGTTCTACATCATAAATGTCCATCTGTTTTTCTTTTTTCCTGCTAGAAGAATGACAATTTGCTTCTCTTATTCACTACTATATTGTGAGAACGGTAAAGGTACTCCCTATAGGAAGTAAATTAACTCTAACCTTACTTGCCCCGATCTCAGCTTCCACCTCTAAGTAAGTTAGCAGATAGCTAGGCTTACACATGCATAAATTTTAATGAAAAGATATGATTATTATAAAGCTTGGTGTCTCATCTGGCTAGCTGTATACGTTCACAAATGAAAGATTTCGTGGTGAGAAATACGTGTCTCTGGAAGCCTGTTCATGTCAGCTTGAGTTGGTTTTGTAATATTTAAGATGAAAACATTTCTGGAGACTCTCCCTGAGACTACACAAAGACCTTCGATCTCAGAGAATCTTCAAATGTGTTTGAATTCAAAACATTTCTGCATTTACGAGTAATGTCAGTCAACGTTGAACACGTTTAAGTAGAAATGTCTCATCTCACTTTGTTTGCTTTAGCATACATCTAATGATAGAAGATAGTTCAAACATTTGAATTTGCTAACCTCACAATGACGTTTTTCTGGAGGTGGAGGAAGCTAGGCTTGTGTTAGCTGTTGCAGGGCTAGAAACCCAGAGATTTGGTCTCTATTACTAGGTCTGTCACTAGTACCCATCTCTTTGGGGTTACACCTGTGAAAACAGAAAACACTTTTTCATTATCTCAATGGAGAGAATAGTTTGATCCTTTTTGTTTTGTGAACTGTTTATGGTGATGAGATCTGTGGATATGTCTATAAAAAGTAGTATGATATTGTAGAAATACTTGAATGCCTTATGTTTCATTGCAGTCGGCAGAACTGGTTTTCAGAGCAAATTCTTTTTTGCTTAATATCTATAAACTGCCTCCTGGCCAAATTGATGAAACAGATATTAATTTTCATCATTATGTGCATGGGACAGTTCTGTATATATATACATTTCGGCATGCTTTCATCAAAAAAAGGTTTAGTTTTAACCATGCTGCATTTAAGAAAACTATTTTATAGGTTACCTCTTTTCTAAAATATCATATTAGGGAAGCAACTGAAACCTGCTAGTTTAAGTTGGTTTCAAATACAGATAGCACATATGTTTTTATTTGAGCATTTCATGACTGTAAAGTGTGAATCTATTGACATTGTTGACATTTGGTAAAGGCTTTCCACAAAATGGAAAAAAGGCATAGGATGGAAGTAACTAATACAATAGTATTGTGCAACCGTTGATTACACACTCAGTGCTAGCAATGACACAGATATGTAATACAGATATATCAACCCTTCGTGCCCTGTGTTGGGCACCAAAAGGACCGTTGTGGTTTAACCCGACAGGCAGCTAAGCACCACACAGCTGTTTGCTCACTCCCCCTCAGTGTGATGGGGGAGAGATTTGAAAAAGGTAAAAGTGTGAGAACTCATGGGTTGTGACAAGGACAGTTTAATAAGAAAAGAAAGAAAACAAGAATAATACATAATAATAAAAATAAACAAAAACAAACAAAAAACAAGTGATACACAATGCAATCAATCATAACCTGCCAACCAATGCCCAGCCAATCCCTGAGCAATGGTTGCCCCCACCCTGGCTAGCCACCCCAGTTTTCTTGTTCAGCATGACACCACATGGTATGGGATATCCCTTTGGCCAAGTTAGGTCAGCTGTCCTGGTTCTGTCCCCTCCCCGCTCCTTGTGCACCCCCAGCCTCCTCGCTGGCAGGGCAGCATGAGAAGCTGAAAAGTCCTTGGCTCTGTGTAAGCACTGCTCAGCAACAACTAAAATACCAGTGTGTTATCAACATTATTTTCCTCCTAAATCCAAAATGGCACCATACCAGCCACTGTGAAGAAAATTAACTCTATACCAGCCAAAACCTGGACAATATGCTTTGTCCTGAGGAGCCTATGTTATAAGAAGCAAACTAGATAAGCTGTGAGAGATGCGGTGTTTTTCTTCGTTAGCCTTCATCCTGCCTCCATGCCTTATTTTGAAATGTTCCCTGTGGAGAGTATTAGAAAGTTGTGAATTAAAGCTGCACAGAATCTGAAAGAAGCAGCTATAGACAGTGTTGTGGAATAAAAAGCATATATTTCCCGGTGCAACTAGTCATGTATTTCCTATGCAGAATGAAGAGTTTGTACTGTAGAGAGGACAGTTAAAGGAGAATGCAAATAGTACAGTTGCGTGTGTCTGTAAAATTGATGTCATGTCATGATGTCGTGCTGTGCTCACCTTGTGTTTCAGAGGTTTAAAAGTAGGTGAAGTTGGTCTGAGCATCTTGCAATGATAAGGAGTTGATAATTGCTGGTTACCTGTTGAATTCAATTTGTTGTCTTTCAGAGGTGATGCATTTGGATCTTTTTATGAATCTGAGAATAGCTCTTGAGCAAAGCTTGTGCCTAGATTATGTGCAGACATCAGAGCATTCCCAAAGAACTTGGAGTGTGTGAAGGGAGCAGGCTCTAGTATTCCTTGATTTTTCTAATGTTAAAGGTGCTGGTTTCCAGCCTTAATATGAAGATAAAAATGGTAAAAATATAGGTCCAATACTAATAAGTTACATTTAAAAAAATTAATCTCCCACTTAAAAAGTAGATTTAATTTTTAAATATAACATTAGATTTTAAATATAAAACAATTTCATTTTGTATTGTGGAGCATTTCCATGCAGCCTTCTGCACTTTGCTTTGAATCATTCTCACTGAAATTAGAACTGTCAGTGAGGAGCACCACACAGATTTTGATTTCACTCAAAAAGTTATTTCTAGTAGAATGACTCTTGACAAATGTATACTGTTTTTATACATATTGTTAGTGTGATTTTTATATTAAATTTTTCGGAGTACCTATGACTGAGTTTGTGGCTTATTGCCATCTGTTCAGGGAAAAAACAGCTTTCCAAAAATAGGGTTTACAACTATAGGAGGTCAGACAGCAATGTCAGGACCTTTGCTTTTTAGAATTCATTACTGTAAGTGATGTAAGAAGATGATACATTAGCAAGGCTTAAAAGAAGATGGAAGATTTTTGAAATGCCATTTAGTCTATTAACTTCCTAGAATTACCTTGACATTGTTTTTTAACATTTCTACATATATATAATCATAGAGTTATAGAATGATAGAATGTCCTGAGTTGGAAGGGACCCACAAGGATCATTGAGTCCAACTCCTGGCTCCGCACGGGACCACCCAAAAATCACACCACGTGTCTGAGAGCATTGTCCAAATGCTTCTTGAACTCCAGCAGGCTTGGTGCCGTGACCACTTCCCTGGGCAGCCTGTTCCAGTGCCCGACCACCCTCTCAGAGAAGAACCTTTTCCTAACACCCAGCCTGAACCTACTCCATCTCAGCTTCATGCCGTTCCCTCGGGTCCTATTACTGGTCACCAGAGAGAAGAGATCAGTGCCTGCCCCTTCGCTACCCCTTGTGAGGATGCTGTAGACCACCATGAGCTCTCCCCTCAGCCTCCTCTTCTCTAGGCTGAACAAACCATGTGACTTCAGCCACTCCTCATACGTCTTCCCCTCCAGACCCTTCACCATCTTTGTAGACCTCCTTTGGACACTCTCTAATAATTTCACGTCCTTCTTATACTGCGGTGCCCCAAACTGCACACGGTGCTTGAGGTGAGGCTGCACCAGCGCAGAGTAGGGCGGAACAATGACTTCCCTCGACTGGCTGGCAGTGCTGTGCTTGATGCACTCCAGGATATGGTTGGCCCTTTTAGCTGTCAGGGCACACTCCTGACTCATGTTCAACTTGCCGTCGACCAGAACCCCCAGATCCCTTTCCACATGGCTGCTCTCCAGCCTCTCATCCCCCAGTCTGTACGTATAGCCAGGGTTGGCCCGTCTCAGGTGCAGAATCCAGCACTTGCTCTTGTTAAACTTCATGCAGTTGGTGACTGCCCAGCCCTCTAATTTGTCAAGATCTCTCTGCAAGGCCTCTGTACCCTTGAGGGAGTCAACAGGTCCTCCCAGTTTAGTGTCATCTGCAAGCTTCCTCAATACACTTTACTTATGAAAATATGAAAGAGAACTGGCCCTAAAATGAAGCCCTGGGGAACCCCACTAGTGACTGGCTGCCAGTGTGATGTAACCCCATTTACTATAACTCTTTGAGCCTGTACCAACAGCCAATTGTTCACCCATTGTATTATGCTTTTATCTAGCTATATGCTGGACATTTTGTCCAGAAGGATGCTGTGAGAAACCATATCAAAGGCTTTACTGAAATCCAAAAAGATTACGTCGACTGGCTTCCCTTGGTCAACGAGATAGGTGACCTTGTCATAAAGGGAAATTAAGTTTGTTCAGCAGGACCTTCCCCTTGTGAACCTGTGTTGGCTATGACTGCATTGTCTTTCAGGTGTTTTTCAGTAACTCCCAGTATAATTTTCTACATAATTTTACCAGGCACTGAAGTGAGACTGACAGGCCTGTAATTACCAGGGTCTTCTTTCTTGCCTTTTTTGAAAACTGGTATGTTTGCCAGCTTCCAGTCAACTAGGATCTCTCCAGATTCCTGGAGACTGTTGAAAAATGAGAGTGTTCTCGTGATGACATCAGCTAGCTGTCTGAATACCCTGGGATGAATCCCATCAGGCCCCATAGACTTATATGCACCCAGGTGGAGCAGTAAATCTTGCAGAAGTTCATGGTTGGCTGGGAGTTTATCGTTACCACAGTCACGGTCCTCCAACTCAGGGCACCTGGGGCCCCAGAGCCCATCATCGGTGTCGAAGACAGAATAATACATGCATACAATAGGACTTATTTCTGTCCTACTGTCTATCTCAGTAAAGATTGCATTTATGGCATGAGCTACCCTCATTTCAAATGAATAACCTATAAAATACAGTTCACTACATGGAAATGAAGAGTGGAAATTGGAGATCTTGCATTGTATTCTACCTGGTGACACTGACCTGTTTTTGTGGGATGAAAGAAGTCACTTTATCTTTCTGTGCCTTTATATCTATTAAATGGATATAAAACATCTTTCATCACAGGGTATGATGAAGATTGCTTACATGAGTAAAAATCATCACTTGTGACTGACAGTGGGATTTTGCGGACTGATGACCTGATATTAAAAAGTTTTGAGAAGTTTTTCATCTACACATATGCAGTGCTTTTATACATTAAAATTTAAAAAAATAAAATCTTAAAATCTGGTATAATTTCAGTTTTGCCATTTTCAGAATACTGATTTTTTTCCATTGCTATCATTAAAAAAGGGCAAAGAATTGTCCTAAAACTGTAACAATTTTTTTTTTTCTAATTTATTAGACATGTAGTAAAACCATCCTCTTATAATGCTCTTGGTACTGACGCTGCTGAGTCTCTGATGTTCTGGCCATGCTGCACTGCACCAAGAGGCTATTACGATAGCTATTATAAAGCATGTAGGAAATAGGGTTGACTTTTCAGAAATACTTGCCGTAACTTACTCCAGTGATTAACTCTTTCAGAATTATGACCTGTAAGTATGAGTACTAGACAGATGTACGGATGGTTATCCACATCTTGCAATAACCAGTGTGAATTCAACCAGGCAGCAGGTGGGAAGGTTCTGGACATCATTGTCAACTCTGTAGCATCTGCATCTGTCTCTCAGGGCCTGTACAGCTGCAACGGCTGCTTCCCTACATGCCGTAACCACGAAAGGAAAGGCAGTTGGAATGCTAGTCCCCAGGCATGGATATTAGTGGCTGGCACCTGACTGAATTGCTATCTCACTGTGTGTATTTTATGTTTTCTGCACATTAACAGACCTTTTCTTTGTGCACACTTTGAACACCTCAGTGTATACTTCCAATTTTGCATTATACCTCTTTGCAGTACTGCATTTTATTTTAGGATAGAATACAAATACTGGATTTTTTTTTTTTTTTCCCTACAGGAAACCATAGTGAATAATGATACCAGAAGAAGTATTGCTATATTAAAAAAGAGAAGATCAATTTATCACTAGATCTTTTGATACTCAATTTTAAAATCCATTGAAATTCTGTTGAAGAGATTTGTGATTTGTGTAACTGGGATGGCTGCCAATCATGCTTCCCTCATCTATTATCTTATTCAAATTAATGCTGGTAAGCTTGAAATATCATAAGTAGCTTTAGCCTCTCTGTAATCTACTTTTAATAGGAGGAATGAAATACAGTCCATATGGTAACCTGGATGATCTGTCTTGAATTATTTCTGGGATAAAATCAAGTACATACTGGAGTTTTGGTTACATATCCAATCTCAAATTATTTTTATTAAAAAATAAAATCTCCTTTAAATACTCTTTGTCTAAGGCCATCTGTTGATTTCATAAATCCTATAGATAGCCCCAGTTCTTGTGCTGGAAGAACCTCTTCTACACTAGCCTACCATAGAGATTAAAACATCAGAAGTGGCAGCCAAAGATGGGCTTGGAGTGCTGCATGCTGGAGTGAAAGGATGAACAACATATAACTTCTTTTAAGACCCTCTTCTGACTCAAGAAAGTAAAAGAAAAAAGTGTCTCAGTGATTTCAGCAGGTTTTGGGTCAGGTCTCAGTGTGGTAAACTGACAAATTGTCAGATGCTAAGTATGACTAGATGTGGATAAACAGGGTACAATTCATTATTAACAGGTTTTTTTTAATGTAATGGTATCAACCTGTAATAGGATAATAACACATACTGTGTATTTTTATTAATTGATATGCTGCTACTAATTAAGAGTAGGTAACTTCACAGAAAAA
>VXAL01008410.1:12261-22477 GCA_013399475.1 Chauna torquata | reverse complement strand
TTGATTTAGTTTCACTACAGCTATTTGCTAAAAAAAATTTTGAAGGAATTGATATTCTAACTTCCTCAATTCTTGTGGTCACTCTATTGCCTTGTCTGGATAAAGTGTATTACAGTTATGTTGAACTGAGATGATTTTTCTAATAGAGTTGTGAATATGAAAAACAGGGCAGTATCACTGTACCTTTTACAAAACCCAGAATATTAATACAATTCTATTATAACATTCAAGTTATCTGCGATTGCTTTCTGTAAGTTTAGTTCTTATCTCAGATTCTGAAGTATCCTGGTGATGATCTGCCCCCAGAATATTGAAAGAGGCCGTTGAACAAGGAAAACCTTAATGGCATAATCTGCCCAAAATATCATGGAAAGAGCCCATACTTGAAGACAGCTCCTGGCTTCCGTAAGGAATCACAAGATGCAAGTCCCTTGTGAGTGGTAGAAACAAATTGGACTATGGACAGTGTTCTGTGGAATATATGGCCACAGAGCTCGCCGGGAAACCCAGCCAAATGCAATTCTGAGCTCTCTGTTAAATGCACGTATTTGGTTCAGATTCTAGGTTAACTAGATAAAATATGCTATTGAGTGTTTGTGTTCCTAGCTCTTCACTGCTGTTTAAAGAATGAAGTCCAGTGCCACTGTGGGGCAAAGTCTTTATCATTTGTCTAAGCATACAAGTACATAATATGAAAGGCAAAAGTATTCTGATTTTAAACCCTTCGGTAGCACAGCTATAAAAAAAAAATAGGCACAAAATAATTAATTCTACTTTTTTCCCCTTTATTTTTAAGTCCATTATAGCCAACAATGGTTTTATCATCCTGTGCATCATTGTGCTTAAAAACAACAGAAGCGTTTGACAGGTTTCAATGTAATATACTTTTTGTAACACTGAAAGATTGTTGTTCACTGTAATTTAATATTTGGTTTTCTTATATGTTTATATGTGAAGCCATTGCATGTACAATGGACTGCGGCAAATGTACAGCAATAGGCTGTGACTATCCTTTGGAAGGAATAGACCTGATAACCACCGGCTTTACTGCACCTTGTCAAAGACATCACCAATTTAGCAGCGATCCATATCCAATGCACGGAAGACCTTCAGAATAACTTTCTCTGCTACGATCAAATGTGTCAGGTTTAATTTGCGAGTACCAAGGTAAGGAACTACACAAATATGTATTTCTATTCAAGCTTATTTTCTACCTTAATAATTTGTGCAGTTGATATTTCCTTATGTGTATATATTGGCTGTAGAACTTTAGGTTTCACTCCTAAACCCTGCCCTGAATACTGGCCATAGGCCTACTGAGAACTTCAAACCATTTCTTTACATAAAATAATCATGTTCTTCTAGGTCAGAGGAAAAGAAAGACTATAACCTTACACTAGGTAGCAGGCGGATTGCATTCTTGGGCAACTCTAGCTCCAGCAGAGCTGAAAGACTCGGTTTAGCTCTCCTGCACTCTAAGTGACTGCATTTACCATTAAAGCTTGCTTTGACCTGACAACATATTCATAAAACATGCTTTAGAGGCTTGGGCTTTTCTATATTTATATTCTGTTAAATTCAGGTAAAATAATGTGTTAAGTTTTATGTGAGTTAGCAGTTATGAGAAGCTGTTTTTCCCTTTGTAGTGATTTTCATTTAGAAAGTTATGAGTTTGAGGGGGGAAAAAAAAATGCAAACTTCGGAATAGTCATGAGAAAGCGTAGTTGCAAATCTCTTTACAATTTAGTGTGCATGTTTTTATTTTGGGTAGTGATAAAACAGTTTAACTTAAAAAGCAATCATACATGTAATTTGTCTCAAATGAAGCATGAACTTCATGTGGATGAATCTAAATTCTTCGTTCAGTCAGTCTGTTTTAAAAGTTAGTTATTAAAAATATACAGCTGTGGGATGGTAGATAATCATTCTAATTATAACCAGGAGGCTGTCAGCTCTGAACTTCCAGTCAGGCTCTTGTTACAGTGCAGAGCCTGGCTCACAAAAAGAGAATGGCAGCAGTGTGAAAGCATGAAGGGACAGACAAAAAAAACTTTTGCTTTGCTCACTGATTATTATTTATAGGTGTAGTGTATGTATAACTAGAACTTGCTTAGGTTTTTTTTGTGAGATTTGAAAAGGGTATAAAACAAAAATGACAAACCTAATTTTTTTGGGTCTAGACGTGGGTTTGCTTATTTGTTAAATGTATGAATGTGTTATTGCAATACAAGTAATAGTTATCCTGCTGTTCCTAAAGGGCATAACTTTCTATGGTCATTGCTGCTGTTGTGGTGTAACAGCTAGAGTTGTATAGCGTTGCGTAGTTTTCATAGTGGCTTTTAGCAGCCAGATGCCTGCAGATTGTGGAATGTGTGTGTTGGCACATTCACCTGCTTCCCCCCGCCCTCCACTTGCTTATTCTAGGTTTGAGAATGGATTTGAACACAAAGTGTTCAAAGTCTTGCTCATAAACAAACGTGATGTGATACAGAGTTTTGGATTTTGAACTTTGTAGCTTCAGTATCATGGAGAAGCACAAAATGGTAGCAGTAGGCATTACTAGAGAACAGTAAGCCATATTCTTAGCTGGAATAAAGTCTGTAACAGTACCCACTGGTGGAACTTCGGTCCTGGCCAACAGCATTCTACAAAATAACCTGGCATTACAGGTTCCTGCTCAAAAGTCAGGAATGGGAATTGGGACATTGGACATTAGCACACTGTAAAATATTGGTATCATACACACAACAGTGTTAAGACCCAGCATTAACAGCTTTGTGTGTTTAAATAGTCCTTGACTTAATTCTTATCTTGTTTTTTTCTTTTCCTTGATTTATGTCTTTAGCTC
This sequence comes from Chauna torquata, assembly GCA_013399475.1. Taxonomy (NCBI): domain Eukaryota; kingdom Metazoa; phylum Chordata; class Aves; order Anseriformes; family Anhimidae; genus Chauna; species Chauna torquata. The sequence continues at coordinate 19,629 of VXAL01008410.1, read as the reverse complement.
AGGTTTGCTTTTATACGTTTGTTGAAATGAGATTTCAGAGCCATGTTGTTGTAAAGCCACAGGAAAATGATTCCTTCCTCTTCCATCTCCACCCTCAGCCGCTACCATTCATCCTTTTCTGACATCCAACTGCAGTAAGTATTCTGTCTCAATTATTTTTTTTTTTTAAATACTGCTCTTTATCTTACCAAGAAATAAACAGAGCTAGGGTAAATAACAGCGAGTCCAATACAGTCTTCCCTACTTGAGTTTCCATACTATTCTCACATTTTTCTTTTAGAAGTAAGTAAGTCACCATACTCTGGTTTGTGCATATCTTTCCTTTTAAATTGTGGGTTAACCCTCATCCTGCTGTCTTTTTTGAGTGGTTACAGCTCTGTATGCAATGAAAGCATATTCTCCTTTCCGTTTTTTTTCTTTGTCACTTAAAACAGCAGCCCATAAATCCCTTGTCACATTTTCTTCCTTTAAAAAAGGTAATAACCCAGTCATCTGTTCTCCTGTTTGAGCACTTCTTCACTCTCACACTTCCATTTTCCCCAAAAAGGAAAAGTGGGAAAAAAAAAAAGTAACTTTTCCTAGAGCTGAGTATCCCAATGTGTTGCTATTTATTATTACAACAGAGAAAGCAGGCTAAAAATGCTAAGCTGTTGCTGGTCCTGAACATTTTATAAATATAAGTAAGTACGTACATGCATATAAAAATATAAATATATAGGGGGACAGAAGAATATAGCAGACAGAACCATGACAGCATATGGGAGGCTTCCAAATATTTGAGGTCCTCCATCATTCAGTGTCCTAACCACAAGGTTAATCCATCAGTTGGACACAGGTTAAGTCCAAAATGATCACTGGTTAAACCACTTAACTATCCCATCTTTCAGCTTCTCCAAACCTATAATGAAGTACTAATTCTTACCCCTATTTGTAAACAATCTGGAGAGTTTTAGTTTAAAAAAAAAAAAAAAATCAAAAAACCCAAACCAAAACACTAGTATACTTACTTGCACTTAGAGAATATATTATATACTCTATATAGCACTTACTTGCAATTAGAGTAGATAATATATATTAAAGCCATTTATTCAACTAAGAATTCTATCAAAATCATTGAACTAATTAGTTATAACTGGAATAAGCTATGAATATTGTACAGCAGCTCAACAGAACTGAAATGTAATTATCAATTAAGGTAAAATTTCTCACCCTTTTTCTGTTGGGTTGTATTACCTAAAAACAAGCTAAAGGTGAGGGGACACTGCAACTCTTACAGCAAAGCCTTTAATTAATCAACTAGAAATTACCAGTTGTCATCGTCCCCCTGCCCCCCAGTTGCTTTTTCTGCCATCTTAGCTTTTAAAATCTTCTAATGTCACAAGGAAACTGTAAACAGTCATCATTATGCGCTCATTTGTAAACAAAACCTCTGAAATGAGGACATTCAGGCTAAGTACGATATTGAAATCCTTTTCATGGCTATAAGCTAGCTAATAGCAAAGAACCAAAATACTTGTTAACATGTACAAGACCTTTAGCAATTCTAGATGGTAATTTCTTATACAGCTTTTAACAGAAGTCTGCCGGAGGAGAGGCATTTGCTGGCACTTGAGCTGTGAGCGATACCTTCAGTTCACCCAGATGTAAAGTCTAGGAGCAGTATTCAGAAATGAAAAACAATGGAAACAGTTTGTGCTACTCTAAAGATTTTTGCCCAGATTTTTTAGCAGCCATGGTAGAAAATCATTCAAATAAGTACATAAATAAATAAATTTTTGAAGCAGTATGTTTCACTTTAGGACCAGGTAAAGTATCCAGCTCTAAGTTTAAAGGGATTTACTCACGGGGTAAATAAAGAAATAAAATAAAGAACAGCTACCTTCCCAGTTTCTGATGACTGAGCAAGTTAACCAGGATTCCTGTAGATTTCACCTGAAAATAGACGGCTAAATTTCACTTATCGCCACTGTATACAGAAGCATACTTAACCTTTTTAACTTAAAAAACTCAGACCTGCAGCACTGTGTACGGAGACCTGAGTTGGCCCGATGTAACTGCAGTTACCTTGCTTCCCTGCTAGAGCTGCTACACCCACACACTGCTGAGGCTGGTGCCCATGCTGAGGTACAAATTCAATATATTCAAAAAAGAACACAATGCTACAGATCTAAAACATATATGTCATTCATACTATTGTGCAGACACCATCAAGGTTATCTAAAGGAAAACTAAAACAACAACAACAAAACAAATAAACAAACACCCCAAAACAAAACAAAAAACTAACCACAACCCAACAACTCACTCATTCTTTCTATGACTTTGCTTCTTGCTGGTCTTGCTGGAACAAAACAGCTTCTGCACAGGTAAGTGATTTGGAGCCTCTTTGGTTGAGGTTTGGTTGAATGCCAAGTTAAGACAAACTCAGTCTAGATTGATGGAATGAAAAAGATGCATTTACTTTAGTCTCTACTCTGCTGCCAGCTTATGATGGAACAGAACATTTGCTTTCTTAACTAATTATCAATAACTTAAAGGCAGATTCAAGAGACAAAGAAATAGGAATACGAAGCTATTTAGTAAATAATTTTAAGTAAGTGCAGCTATTTTGTATTATCATCTGTGCAAGCTTCCTCCAGAAATGCAACACTTTAGTATGCATTAAAAACTTAAATATTAAATAAACACTTAAATACTAAATAATTATTAGTAACTCTATGTAATGACTTTCTCCCTGGGTTAATATTGAATTAACACACAGTTAAGGCATCTGTAAAAGCCTAGTTTGGATCAGCTTTGTTTTTTCCATATTAGAACACGAGATCTGAATAAATGTAGTAATATTTTATTGATCACAAACATAATAATTCAGCAATTAAAATGCATGATGACACATATGACTGAAGTGACAATAAAACACCCAAAAAATAACTTCACATTTTTTTTTCCATTTCATTCTTAGTGTAAGCAATAAATACAATTCTATAGCTTCTATTAATCTTATTTACACAGTACAATACTTGAATGTTGCCTGGTTTCCAGCCTGAATGATTCATGACATGAAAAAGAATATGTGCTGCAGCATTTCTACAGCCAAATACTCTAGTAGATCATCACAATAAAAAAAATACACAGCATAGATGCTAACATTAAAAATAATAATAGTAATAGACCGAGGGGACCCTGCCATCTGTGGCATTTTACTAATTGAAGACAGTAGAATTAAAAATAGACACTCCCTTTCATACAAAACTAACATGCTAGAATTACAGATACCAAACGTAACAGAAGCATTTCTGTAGCCCCCTTCAGACTGATACAATAAATTCTCACTAAGTAAAAACAAAAAAAGAGCAAACAATAGATGACTGTTCGCATGTTCAAAGTAATCTCATAGTCCCAACAAAAGAGAGTTTACTTCCATCCCAGAGAATATAGATAGTGACTACAATATTCTGCAAAGTAGAAAATAAGCCATGAGAAATATCAGTATAAGGATTTGATTTTAATTTATAGTGACAAAAAAAAAAAAAGGACACCAACATTTTAAGAGGCAGACTCTGCTCTCTCGGCTGTGTAGGAACTGAAAAAGGTGAGATAGGAAGACAAAATAGGTCATTTTTATTTTCTAATGCAAAATAGGACAAAGGCTAGGTAAACCTCATGAGGAGCAGGGAATGTGGCTCTCTCCCTCCACAGCCACAAACATTTTCTTGCACATCCAGCTGGATGGGTGTTTCTTTTTCAAAAGTGTTCCTAGAACCATGCTGTGACTGTCCACCTAGAAGCAGGATGATTTACGTGAAAAACAATACCCCCCCATCACAAGTTTCTCGAACAGAGGACAGGGAGCTATTAGCATCTAATTAGCATCTAGTGCTTTGTATTAAATGACACAAATTCAAAGCCTATTAAATTTATAAAATACTGCCTAGCTGAGAAGTAAACTGAATTAAAAATCTAATATCATATCACATTCTCAGCTGTCACTTACGTTTTAATTGTAACAATCCACCAGGTACCATTGAAATAATTGCCTGACAATATGCTATAAAAGCATTTTGAAGCACTTTTAAATGGACAGGCATTTGTGTGGACTGATTCTCAGCTGGTACCCATTGATTCTCAAAGTGGAACTCAAGAAAGATTTATACCAGTTGATGATCTGGTCCCCCACGTGTAAAGCTGCTATACCAGAGCAGGAATTTTCTGCAACACTAATATTTTCAGAACATTGCACAGATTTTTAAGTAACACTACATAGATGAGCAAGCAGAGTAGTAACCTCTAATCATGTTGTAACAGATACCACCACTGTATTCTTACAAGATAAGAGGCTGTGACATCTGACTGCCAGATTTCACACTACTCCAGTACAGCATCCAACTGATTTTCATGCTATTTCCATCAATAAACCAGAGAGCCTTACTGAACAGAAATCTTGATTTTTAACATCTTAGCTGAGATTCTGTATTATGAAACTATTATCATTAACAAAACACTTTCTAAATTCAAACTCCAGACCTAAGAACAGTTGGAAAAAAAAAAAAAAACTACGGAAAGGTGCAAGTGGCATGAATTTACTGCATCGTCTTCATGTTTTCCTTCTAAATACAAAGCAATTTAAGCCTTATGCAGTCACAAACCAATAAACACTATGAAAGCAAGTTAATTAAATGCTAATGAAGCTTACAGAAAGGCTACTGACAAGAATGTATAAATGTTAAAATCAAGTTCTTCATATACAGAACTAAATATTTAAAACTAAAGTGGTCTCAGAAAGAACTGTCTTTAAGTTCGTTGACTGGCTTACCAGATACACATTAGCATTCTAATACTCTATCAACTCCAGTATCCACTTTTCTTCTTCTCCCCCCTCAGCCTTGAAGTAGACTTATCTGCAAAATAAGCCAATAAAACCTTTTTCTACTTCTGAGCTTTTTAGTAAGACTTTTGCAAATTCACCTCTTACCGTGCTCTCATTCTTAAGCAATTTTGTCATTTCACTTAAAACAAAGCAAAAACTACTATTTCTTTAAAGCATAAAGATTTACAAAAACATAGATTGCTATAGTTAGACACATTTACTCAATACCTTCCTGGCAACCTCCTCATTTTTCAGTGAGACCTTTAGTCACCAGCAGAACCAAAAGAAACAACATATAAAGTAGTGTTCAGAATCAAGAACTCCCAAAATAATATTAAAATTCTCAATCCATAATGTTTTGAACCTTTGTAAAACTAACCTTAAATTGGATTTTCCAAATAATGGAATAATATTTTAATGACATTAATTTGCTTGATTAATCTGAATCTCAGACACCGGCTTTAAAGGTAGCACATCGTTTGCACTGTTCAGTCTTGCATGCTTTTCTCAGACATAACAAGCCACACAAGTAATCAAAATGTTGCCCCAAAAATGAAGGAATAAGTTATGAGGCATATGGCTGTGGAAATAGTTAACAGTAAAATAAAAGAGGGACAACATGACTACAACAAAATCTGTACATGATTTCTTCCCAGCTAAGTAAATTGCTTAAGCACACAGTGAAGTTCCATCAGCTTGGATTTATAGATATTCAGGTTACTACTTTTCATTCTGGCAGTAAGGCCTCACTGATCCTGTCTGCATTAAAGTTAAATAAGAAACTTCTGTAAACTTGAGGAGGAGGAGACACTCCTGCGTATGTGAAAACAGTTTAAGTAAAATTGTTCAAGGCTTGCTGTAAACTAATACATTGCAATACAGAATAAGTAGAATCTTTGACTTGCACTGGCATCTCTAATGCTTCATTTAAAATAGTGGCAAAATCAAACTGGCTCAGCATCAATATCTGAGTCTGTTGTCTTAGACTACCTGGCTTTTTTTGTCTGTTGACAGTCAAATTCTGGACACACAATTAACCCGGACAATTTACTGTAATTATTGCACCTATTTTAACCATTCTCCTTTTTTCAGTTTTAGGTTGAATTAAGACAATACAGTATGTTATTTACACCCTAAGTATATATAGGCAAATGAAGTGGCTTCAGTACAACACAGTCTTTATACAAACTTCCAAGAAAATAAGAAATCCTTGATTGATTCCCTTTATACAAAAAAATTGCCAACTTTGTCTACACAGTAGAAACTGAAGAGGCAAAGTTTGTATCCTTACATAAATGCACATACATATATAGATAGATAGATATATGTACGGATGTCCATACCATATAGATACACAGAAACACAAACATATGTATATATGCATATGTATATATACGTATGAAAAACGTGTTGTTTTTCTTTGCATTATTCAGGAGAAAAACATATCCCAAGTTAGATAAAATCTTCTGGCCATGACGTCATTAAATCAAACTTCAAGTTCATGAACTATGCGGGTGAACACTCTGGCACATGCAGAGTCTGTGGCAGTCAACCATACAGCTTTTCTGTTTTTAAAACAACACTCTCCATGTCATGATAGCCCTTCCCATTTAAATGTTCACTAGTGCAGTCATGATTGTAGCTGTAGCCTTGAACATCACTGATCGATGATACAGTGTAGGAAGCAGTGCGCATAGCATCTGAGTGGCTGAAGCTGTGCTCAAATTGGATTTTGTACTGATTCCAGTGTCTTCTCAAAACAGCTTGGACCTAGGACAGAAAACAAAAACAAATGCACATGAAACACATGGAAAGATACTATTAGATTTCATTTTTTGATGAACGAGTGCCATAATAAATGTCTCAGCAAATTAGGCAGTAAGGCTTAATAATCCTGGAAACTGGGGGTACCTATGTGTGATAGGTCACATGAGATGTTCTGAAAGAATTAAAATTTAAATAGGCATTATTCTTTGTGCTTTTCACACCAAATTTGCCAGCTTATAGGAGGAGTAGCAGCAACAATTTTCTGCTTTCTCCCTGTGAACTGAAGTCTAATGTGGACGCACAAGATCTGCAGGTAAAAAAAGGTCATTTCTATTCATCCTTATACTCAAAAGCACAAATCCTCAGCAGCTGTGAATTCTTCTACGGCTGTCTTATACTATCTGCTATGGTTATGACACAAGAAAGCCTTTGTTAATTTCTGACCGCAACTTCATCAAATGACTAGAAAGAGAATTTCCTGAACTCCGTATTTCTACCAGAGTTAAAAATAACACTGATAAATAGCTGAAGGCCCCAGCTTGTCCACTGAAAGGATGTTATGTTTATCATGGGCTTCCTCTCCTACAAATACTGTTAAACACCTGTGCATATTTGATTGATGAAGTGTCACATTAATGAAATTCACACGGAATTAGTTTTTCAGTGAAGATGCCAAGTGAGGAATGCTAAGAATGGCAATTGCTAGTGTTGTTTTTCCAAAAGTTTTTTTTTTT
>VXAL01008410.1:0-12252 GCA_013399475.1 Chauna torquata | reverse complement strand
CCAGCTATTTAAAGAATTGCACACAGATCATGAGTATTTTATTTCCTCTTCAGCCAAGCTGTGCACCCAATGACCAGTGACTCTGGTAATCCCTTCTGCATCGACTTGCAAAGTACTGACTTCCTAGAAATGCTGGGGTGATGCGGATGCCCACATTAATCCAGCAGTGCACCCCCAACTCACTGGTCTCATTCGAAATCATGACCTTCAATCGCAACAATCAATCTGTGCATATCACTAAGCTTCCATTTGTTCCATTTGTTCTCCTTTCCATGGCAAATTACCTCAACAACATCAGTGTTTCATTGTAGAAAGAAATGCAAATAACGTATTGAAGAATGTTCACATTAGACAGACAAGAGGCATGACATGGGAAAACTTGATCAACTGCAACTAAATGGCTTAAGCAAGGTCAGAGAAATCTGTTGGCAGAGCTAGGAAATAAACTAGAACTGCCAGGTAGCAAAAGAGCCTTACACTCAGGCCCTCTCCCGCATTTCCTCCTAGTTGCTTCAGTAACACTTGGCTGGTCGTCTTATTTTCCGTTTTAAATAATACTTGTAAATCAGTCCTAAAGGATGTCAGTCCCCATAGCTCAAAAGGACCATCAGTATTCCTGTAAGACAAGTGCCTGCTGGCTATTTCTAGGGAGAAAAATACTCTGTTTAGCTTGCTTTCTGGCCAGCGACAGATTGCTATAAATAGTATTTCCCATAGAGGCAAACAGTTTCCTCTGTGCCCTCCCTAGTGCCCATCACATCCTCTCAGTGCACTTCTAACTAAGCTATGCATTTGTGGCATTCTTCCAAAAGTCTCTCTATTACTGCTGCATCCATATTTCACCTCTGTCCTACTCTGTGTCTATTCTTGTAGGGTGTCACATCCTTTCATTTATTGTCACGATCTTCTCTAAACTGTCCAATCACTCATTTATAGAAAATGGGAAAATCAATGACACAACTAATTCCCACCACTGCTTATGCTCTGTTTAACAACACGTAGGTGCCTACCCACAGAGTGACAACAGAAGCTCTATCACTCTTTCCTCAGCTTTGAGCAGTTGCACAGAGCTGTAGATTCAGCTCAGGAGAGGCAGGACTTTGATACTTTGTTATAAGAAAAGATATTAAGCAAAGCATTTTATCAAAGAAGGTAATGTCATAAATGTAATTGCATTTCTCAGTCATTAATACAGATGCCAGTTCCAACTGGAGCATTCATACTTTCTCACCTTATTAGTCTGTGATGGCTCTTTTTGATGAGTTTCAATTAAGTGCTCCTTCCAATCAGCTCTGTGGCATACTAGTAGCTTGATGTTCAATATAGCACAAATTAAATGGCTCAGTAGCCAACAAAGAGGGAAAAAAAAAACCAACAAAAAAACCTTGCCTATTAAGAAAGCGTTTTTTATAATCCTACAGAACTGAGACCATAATCTTTACTGCAACATTTCTATTGACCAGGGGTAGGGAAAAAAAAAAAAAAAAAAAGCNCCACAAACCTTACATGGGTAGTATAGGTCGTATTATTACGATCTACTATTAATAGATCAGTCAGAGACCTGGTACGGGCTTCTCCTGTGACTGCAGCCTGTGTCACCCCAAGGGCAGCCCTAGGTCACCTCAAATTGGAAAACATCATGAGGCAGTCAAGAAGCATCTTACACTGTGGGATGCTAGGACACAAGCAGAGAATGAGTTTCCCTGGGGAAGCCCTGACAGAGAAATTAAAGGTGAAGTGTTTGCATGTATGCCCTTGTCTGCAGTAGGAGGTTTGTAACCTGCAGTGGATGCTGCCACTGGATTTCACAGACTGCACTGCCCAAGAAGTCTGGAGGTGTGTTCCATGGCTACAGTCAGCACGACATACCAGNTAGAGCTCTGTGCTAGTTGCCTCTTTTTTTTTTTTTTAAATCCCTTTTTGGCCAGTGGCTAAGAAGGCCTGCAAGCCACCACTTGAACAGGGTTTGGCTCCTGCTATTTGCCATAGAAAACATTAAAAGGTACAGTAGCAGTTGGGAAATGCTACAATTCAGTTAAAAAGAAACTATTGCTTTTAGCATTTTTAATTGCTAATACCCCACCGGAAAATCGTATTCCCACTGTCAGTCAAAGTGTCGATTCCAGTATCAGTATTCACTTTCAAACCGCAGACTTGCTGCAGAGCAGCGCGCTAATGTTAACAGTGATGCCTCTCATTTCGTACAGTATATAATGACGTGTTGCTATGACAGGTGCTGATAGAGAAGCATCTTGTACACAACAGCTAAGCTACAGTATCAGGCTAAGTTAAGGCAGTGTTGTGACAACAACAGATTACAATGGCAACAGAATACACATGTGCCTGCAGGCTCACATGCCAGAAGCAGAATTTTTTAGTAGACAAAGGAAACTACTTTTTTTGTGCAGACATTTTTTCCTAACTACATTGTCATTCTCCCCATGGATTTTCTTACTGATACAGTTGGTTATGAAGCAATAAATTCCTTCTAGAACAAGGTGTAATGGGGGGTGGGGTTGTCAATATTGGTCATTGAAGCATTGCAACCAGATGTAGAACTGGTTTAAAAAGCATAAATTTCTGTTATATAGAGAGCAAATGGAGATGATATACATGTTTAACTGACAAAGACAAGGCATAAAGGCTAAACATTTTGTTTAAATGTCTGAATCCACCTTTTAACATTATCCTGCCCACAGATGTTTGAGAAATGATTCATCTGTTACCATCTGCAGGAATTGTGGAAGAGCTCAACTCTTACACTGATCAGCCAATGGTGAGTGTAGGATACTGAATTAGTGGAATGACTAGGGTTTGCTTTTCTTTTGCAGCAGAAGAGAGCAATGTAAAAAATGTCTTACAATAGGGGAAAATTAACAGATGAAGCACAATTATTACCAAAGATACCATGTTTTAAAATTAGGGTTTCAACTTCTTTGAGGAATAAAGTAGCCTCAGAAGATCCAAGAGGATTAAAAGGCAAAGCTGAGCAGTGAACAATGTTGTTTTATAGAAACTTTGGAGATTTCAAGTATTATTTTCCCCATTTCGCACTGGAGCAGAATAAATTCTCTGATTTTTTCCAAATGTCTCTTTTTAGAAGGAATTCTGAAGTATAAAATTTAGAAGGGAAGGAGTGTGTGAAATATTTATGCTGAATGTGGGAAAGCAGTCAAATCATATCCAGAATGCTTAGTGATGTGTTCTGCTTTGAATCAAATATACAAGCAGGGACTTGAACCTGGATCAAGTTTACCATAAAACCAGATCAAAAACACTGACCCAGGCCCTATAAACTGTGAAGAAAATCTCCCTTTCTTCATCTTTTCTGCCTCCTTGAAAACCCCTGACACTCATACATTTCTTGGAAAAAATTTTTAAAAAATCTTGAAACCACATAGAAATTTCATTGCAATTCAGTCAGCTTCAGATTGAAGAGGAAGAAGAGGATGTGTGACCTACTTGAATCAATTCTTTTATTAGCCAAATACTTAACCCGTAAGTAAATATTACTGTCCAATAACATTAGATAAGTGCACAACATCTGATAAAAGAAACTAAGGGTTCAGTCCTATGAAAACATCTGGTTACTCCCACACATCTGCTTACAGCCATATACTGCAACTACACTAAATGTAGAACAAATGAAAAAACAGATGTGTAGGAATAAGTGCAGGACTGTAATTGTTCCTCTGCCAAAGTGTTGGAAAAGTACCAGTTGTTTTTTTGGTGAGACATTTTTGTTCATTTGTTTTGTTGATTTTTGCAAGTGAGAGCCATATTAATGAGTATTTCGTGTATACACACACACAAGCACACACACTTTCTACCACTTTTCTCTCTGACACTGATGCCCTATAAGTGTACTCTCAAGTATAAAGCTTGGGTGCCATGACCTTGATCTAACCAAGTTAACAGGAAAGCTTGTTAGCTGCAACAAGGATCAGTTCCATACATTAATGAAATGTCATGCAATTCTCTGACATAAGAATAAAGAAGTTTGTTCTTGGAATTGACTGATGATGGTTCCTCAAAAGTGCACTTCTTATTCAACAAAAAATTTTGACCCAAGCACAATGAGGTATTAAATTCTGCTTTTGGAATGCTATTTTTCAGCTGTGCAATCTCCGTAATTGCTGAAACAAAACCAAAATATATAAAAATACAAAACATATTAAAAATATATATAAATACATTAAACTGTTACCCTACCTCTCCATTAAAGAAGCAGAAAATTGTAGCCACCAGTAGACCCTGCAAAATAAAAAGATTTTGCTTTATTTCACATGCATATAGATTTTTTCAGGTTTGAGATAATTAGAGGTTCCTGATAAGATTCTGATATAGATAGCAAAGAAAATGTACTACAAATCTAAGATCTGTGATTTATTTCTAAAAATACCTTACTAAAAAGTAGTGGGCTAGCTATCTACCACGGCATGTTTCTTTCCTTTAAAGAAAAGAAAATTCAGTGTACGGTACTGAGAAAGTTGAAGTCATTTATAGGACTATTGCATAAAGGTCTTTAAAAACTAAAATAACAGGATCATTTCTCCTTCAGTTGCTTCACATGCCAACAGCAATCTAGCTCAAGTGGGTAAAAACTATTTAATGCTTCCTACCTGGTAATGCATGAGGATGTGCATCACATAATCATAGACTTCCTCAGCGACTCGGCCTTCTGGTCGCCATGGAAGCAGCACAAATTCAATGCCAAGCAGCGGGACTAGAATCAGTGTAGCTCTCACGGCTTTCATGTACAGGTTGGATTCTGCCTTGTGGGTGTCTTTCAGCTTGGTTATGAGAACACGGACGATATTTAACAGGAAGAAAAGATTCACCTGTTGGAAAAGAAAACGACACTGAAGACAGTCTGAAAACAATCCCCCCCACTACTTTGTGACAGTAAAAACCAGACAACTCAAAAAACCATATAGCGCATAGAGAGCATTCTGATTACATAATAAGCATAAGTTAAAACTCTCTGAAAACATGAATGAGGTTGGGTTCTGACATCTAATTGGAAAGTCCATTCCTCTAACTTATTAAACATATTAAACAAGCGTCCATCCAGATAATTGTTGATCTTCCAGTGTTAACAATCCACGTACCTTTCTCTCTGCTGTTAAAATAATAGTACAAAGCTGAATGATGCTTGCAACAAATTTAAATTGCTGCTTCTGAAACAGCGAATGGCAGTTGCTGTTCTATAAAAACAATGAACAGAAATCAACTGCTTGCCATGATTTATGCACAAGCAGCACCCTACGGAAGACAACCATAGCTGCAAGCCAACATCCCTAGAGGTCGGATCTCCAGTATATAAGTAAAGATACTTTTTATCTTGCTTCCACCTATTTTAATGTCCCTGTATAAGCTGTAATGGTTTTTTTTTGAGAGGTTCTGGGAGAAGGTAAGCAATGCACAAGGATATCACCACAGTATCTGTAATGATCGTAGTCTGATTGAAACTAGCCCACAAAAATTCAATTATTCTGTAGTAATAATGTCTCATATATGCAACTAGCGCACAGGCCTCACAGCAGTGCAAAAATCTGGCCCTAAGTGGTTTAAAACCTACCGTTCTTTGCCTATTTAGATCTCAGTGACCAGTTAGATCTGTTTTAGAACCTTTATTAAGACTAAAAAAAACTTTGTCATTGCTGTGATTTTATTTTAAAAATAATTGCAGTTATCTTATAGACCCTTCTGTCCAAAGACTTTATTTTTAAACTTAGACTTTAAAAACAAAAGTCTAAACCAAAAACACAAGTACAACACACTCAGCATTTCAACATAGAATTCAACATAGAATAGGGGGAAAAAAATCATCATTCTACTTTGCAGACCTAGGATCATAATCTAAAAAGTTGGCCTGAGCTCCACAGTAGTGAGTGGACTGCATCAAATCCTTAAAATTTTATTTGGCAAAATGAGATCTAAAAGTGCCCTGTTCTGTACCTGAGGAAAGAAATTGATCCAGGGCTTTTTTTTTTTTTTTTTTTTTTTTTAAATAAGAGATTATGCCTTTTAGTTTGGTCAAGTAAAGAATGACACTCTTTGTATTTTAATATGGTTCTTCAAAAAGCTACTTTTTTTTTTCCTTTCTTAAATATGAATTTGAAAAATTTATAGGGAAGAAAAAAATAAAAGAAATAAAATGGCAAGCTAAATGTTATTAGAAGGAACTGTATACTCCCGTAGACAAAACAACAGATTTATCTTATTGACATAGTCTCACAGTAGCCAATGGTTCATTTTCAAATCATTAAGCAGAACTACAAATGGGGCAAGCACTGAGATGATTCTCGACATCATTCTTATGCACTACAGAACCTAATTATTTCCAAAGCTGATAAGGGTTTTCTTGTTAATAGCTGTATACCTGTTCATTTCACAAAAAAACCAAGCTGAAATCACAACTATGCAGACTAAATCTCTTTCAGCATGTTAGCGCTTGTAACCAACCACAAAAGTAACACACACGTGTACACACACACTCACACACGCAGAGTACAACCTAAGGATGTGAATAACCAGAGCAACAGCAACGATAGGGATGATTACACCGTGTTTTCATCTATCATGCAATAATGCCAACCCCTTTGAGAAACTAGGGCTAGAAGAGCCTTGCGAGGACAGCCAGTCCAAGCACCTTGCCCAAGGGCACAAGAGGCAAGACACTGCTGCACAGGGTACCCACTACGGAAGGCAGAGAGCTAGTCTGGTCCTTTTATTGCTTCTTCCAGATAATTGTCTTTCCTTGTCAACAATCATCTGGAGAGAAAAGGGGAGGTAGGGGAGTGAAGAAGCCAGCAGAAAGACAGACAAGTCCCTTCTAAAATAACTAGGAGTTCCTGGTCTAGGAGGAGGCCTCTGCCTCTCTGTAGGACAAGTGCAAATGGGGAAGCCATTTCAGACCATGTGTGTCACCATGTCCTCCACAACCCTGGCAGAATTCCTGTCATGGCAATTAAGGATTTCACGATAAACAGCTGTGTATTGTTACAGCAACATGGCCCTTGACAGATATGTTATGTTATTTATATTCTACTTACATGCTATTTAAATCATTTTAACAGGAAATTGTTTTACATAGGAAACCACTGCATGAATTTCTTCTGGAAGCTTCCAACTACCTTTTGGCTTTGTTTAAGCAACCAAGGTCTTCTGGTTCTCTCTCAAGGGATTTATTTAGATTTTATGCAGCCCACGATCCTCATCCAACTTCCTATAGCACACACAGACAATAAGTCCTTCCTCCATTTCTAAATTTAATCCTTCTCACTTAAATTATTAGTTCAGCATCAATCTCTCAGAGTTTTCATCCCTCTTGTGTTTTGGTAACACGGCCAATTCCTACATTACTGTCCTCGAATACCAACTGAAGATGAAAGTTGCAGCAGCTAGGAGTAAAATACCACCCAGCAAATTTTTTCATTTGCAAAATGCTGAAATACACAGAATTTTTCTAATAGTTCCATGCTCCCACCAAAACCAAAAAGCAAAAAAATAAGCATGTCCAGTCTGCAAGTAGATATTAGGACAAACAGAAAAGACGAGTGAGGCAAAGCAGAGGATAGATTTGAGAAGAGCAGTATGAGTGTTAGTAAAAGTATGTAGCATCCATTTTTGATGAGTATCTCTTCTGTCACAAATACACTGAGATCAAGATGAACTGAATTCTGACTGAACTGATGAAAACAAGTCTTGATTTTAGCAAGGTAGTGAGTAGATTTTTACATTTAAGCAAACATAGGCCAGTGGAACTACTCACATATATATTATCATCAAATTGACGGTGATGGTTTGTAAAGCCCCAGAGGAGTCCTGTTGTGCCAGCTGCAGTATGAACACATAGAAGAATACTGGCAGCTCTACAGTGACACGAAAACTGAAGCAGGCAAATGAACAAAAATGGAAACAAAGGCAGGGAAGGCAACCCTAGCTGAAAAGAAATGCTGGAGCCTATACTAGGTACTTAGTAGAATTAGGATCTGCCTTCACAGTTGTGAACTTAGCTGAGCTTGTAAGTCACTATGTCATGCAGTTCTTGACTTAAAAATTCCTTAGGTCCGATGTATTTCTACTTCTCTCCATGTCCAGTTTTGTGCTAAGCAGTATGGTAACCCTTATCAGTATGTTGGTTTAAATTCTGTTTAAATTCCTTCTTGGGTTGATATAAACAGACCATTCTCAGCTCAAGAAACTCAAATATTCTTAGATACTAGCTGGTAGCCATTGCTTGCTTTTAACACAGCTATATGGCTTCAGACCTAAGCCTACCTGAGCTTTCTTGTATGTGCTCATGAAGACGTGTTTTATATCCAACTTATGGACATTCGCAAGCCTGGGCACATGAATGCTAAGCTTTCAACTTCTTGTACCGAGTCCAGCTTAAAGTCATGAAACAGGTCAGTGACAAAGGCAGAAACAAACTAGGGCTCCTGAACTTCCTTCTAGTTCACGTTCACTGAGGTCACGTGCTTCTTCTGCTAAAAATACTTGCATCTATGAAAGGCTGTCAGTCTAAGCCCCTACTAAGACTAACATATAACATTATTGCAGGTCAAAATAGACATCCCTTAAATGTTATTTACACAAATAATGGCATAACTAGATCAAAATCAAAATCTAACATCAACCTCTACTGTTTCATTCCCACACTTTCTTTAATTGTGGTTGCTTAGGCAAACATTAGCGTTAAACAGGCAACTGAAGATAACTCCGATCAAAATGCAACTTAGGTCTGCTCCCATCTGCAGTTTCTTTGGCAGGGATCTGGCCACAGTTACATAATAGCAAGGACCAGCAGTGTTGTTGCTAACGTTATGTAATTGTAGGATTTTCAGTGATGTACAAGAGTTAAAGGCCTAATTCCCATTGGCTTTTAATGATTCTTCCTGGCACCCCCTTGACAATCCTCTTCATGCTCTTTGAGATCTTGCTCCTACAAATAGAAATAGTGTCTTTTCCCTTCATATCTAATTTGCAGTTTAATATTGTTACTTAAACTTCTAAAGCAGGTCATGCTTAGTAAAGTGTGAAAATTCTATCTGGCAAGCAAGCTGCTTAAGCAAATGAGGGTTCTGTTCACAATGTCTGAACACATGCAGTCCATCTTCTGTCTTTATCCCTGAGCTGTCTTTTCTGAACATTAATTTTTGTTATTAATTCTGAATATTAATTTTTGTTACCCGAAAGGACAGAAATTTCTTTAAGGTGTTTTCACTTCACACACATCACAGGCAGGATGTGTAGTTGTGTCTAGTCCTTGTTACTCCTTCATGGTTTTCAAATGAATTTACTGATTGTATTGAGGTGAGAAAAATGCAAGAGAAACACTTTCAGTCAGCTCATGAAAAACAGATGAATATCAAAGGTATACATATTTGTAAATTTCAAAGAGAATGGACACAAATTCTGCCAAAACCAAGCACACAAAGCAGATTATTATGCCTCCAATAAAATCAAAAGACATTCTTTGTTGCCTTGAGTGGAAAGAAGACTTCACGGTTTGGGACTCATCCCGTGGATTTGAAATCTGTAGGAGCCTTGCCACTATTTTCAGTGTGATTTTGTGGAGGCCACTGCTGGGAAGGAGAAAACAATCTTGCATCCTAAAATGAGGTCACTTCATGAACAATGGTATAGTTCTCATAGTACGTTTTTTTCTGCTGTTGTTTAAGCAAGCTCTGACTAAGATAAATTATTATCTCAGCTTTAAAGAGCTTTACTTAAGAGATATATCTGTGAAAAGACACCTGGACAAAGGAAGTAATGACCCACAAGGCAATGCAGAACAGCATACATTTGCTGGGTGAAACACAGTGCTACTGAAATGAGCAAAACAATCCCATCACTTCTGTGAAAACAAGATTTCATCTTTTGTGTAAATTGGAGAGAAGAAGAGTCGAAAGGATTTAGAAATAGTTTTAAGTTTACAGATTAGAGCACCAGTTAACCTGTCTTTACAATAACATATACGGCTGACCTGACTAACAGGATTACCAGTAATTATTAACACATGGATCTCAATGTCATGGGGACTGCCTCTGGCTTCCCATGCAGAGGACCTCAGGTGTGTCATGGTATCGATACCATCTTCAGAGTATATACTCACCAGCTAATATCACTGTGGATGAAACTGGGAGTCACAAGAACCGCAAGATTTATGGAGTGGTCTTCAGAGAGAATTCTATATGCATGGAATGCCCTCCGCAAATATTCATTAACAGTTTAACAGAAGAGGAAGTTCATATAGATGAGAAGCCAGATTGTTTCCAACAGCTACTTAATCTTTTCATTCTGACTGAATTACCTTGCATAAACTGAAAGCCATAAGGAAAGTCAGTAGACATGTATATAGTACCTTTGCCAGATCAGCTTGAAGTTTCTGTTAAGGTAAGTAGGTCCATATTCGCGTTTTTTTTTTTATTATGCACTTATTTCTGTTTAGAAATAAACTACTGACTGAATTTCATAGGTTAAATTCAGTCCTAGAATAACTGAAGTACAATGTTGACTTATATAAAGTAGAGTCTTCAGTTACTTATTTAGAATTTATTGTCTTCAGTAGCAAAGATTCATGTAATAGCTCCTTAATAAGGCCAAGACTTGGGTATCTTGTGCGTCTAAGATACCTACTGGGTTAAGTGAGAGTCCCGCAAATGCGTGACTGTTAACTTTAGGCTCTTACCAACTCTGTAAGACCACCAAGAACAATTCAAAAAAAAATATATATATATCTAAAAAATGCCTACCAATAGAGCAGCACAAATAGGGCCATGGATGATGTACAGCAGATGAGTATCAGAGCTGATCCAACAGCTAGAGAAAACAAACGGAAAATAAAAACATTTGGTATTTTGTTATCTGTTCTGTTCCTTTTTCTTTTCCTTAAAGAAGATTTAACAATTTTGCAAAGCAATTTGAGATACTACTTACTTGTCATTATAATACAAACGTCTAGCAACAGCATGTATACAGGCGGGGATCAATGGAAAACCTGTGGGGGAAAAAAAAAGTTTTCTTCACATATAAACGTAGCTAATAAGTAACTAGGTAAGTAATCCTGCATCTTTTGCAGAGATCCTCTGTATTTTCACCTCATCCAAATCATGTACAACTGCAGAGCAAATAAAGTAACAATGATCAATTAATTCAGTCTCTATTTTCTCAGATTTCTTTCAGAGGGGTGTATGAAACCTTATTCCCACTGTCTTATCAGGAAATCCATACCAACGTACAGAAAGAAAAGGCAAATCAAATTATAACTTTTTAGAATGTAATAATTTTTATTAACACAGATGTTTTTCAGACTGCATTCTGCAGTAATGCTAAATAGTAATATTAAAAAGATATACAGTTGTTGTCATATATATGCATACAACTTTAACAGTATGATTAACAATGTTAATCATGTTCTCACAGATATTTGCTAGGTATTTATAAAACAAGGTCCCCTGCAAAAATAAATAAACAGAAAACAGACTCTGGAAATGAGGCCAAATTCAAAATTTAAAAGATTAAATTAAAAAAACAATAGTGATTTAGGGTGCTTGACAGCCTGGAGGTTCCTAATTTTCAGAAACTATTGAGCACCTGTGAGCTCTTAAACTCCTCTCAGCTGTGCCTGTTGTGGGACAGCTAGCAATACGGGTACCATGTCACGTTCTAGATGAATGTGCCAATACAATGAAACGCAAGTCCTCACTTGCACTTTGTGAATATGCTGTTGTGCATTATCTGAAACCACCAGGTTTGACTTGTTAGTTTTAATACTAATATTACTTGAGATCTTTAGCTACAGCTATTCTGTGTTTGCTTAGTGACCAATACAGGTCAAATAGAACTGCTGGAAAAACAAATCCTTTGCCATCCCTAACTCAGTTCCGACCCTCCACCCTAGACATGGCGAGACTTCTCTGAAAACAAACATTCATTCCTGAATAAACATCTTCAAGATGAGGAACAATGAATAATTACTTCTTAATGTCTTTTTTATAATAGGAGACTATTTTCTCTATACAAAGGAGGAGTCACTTCCTGACTCCAAAAATGCATAATCTCTCTTTCAGCAAAGACAGAGGTACATACAACTTCCTACGTTAATATTTCTAAGCCTGTTAAAACACTACAGACAAAGAAGAGGGGTGTGTCATCGTTGTTCAAGGCTACCAGCTCAGAGAAGCAATGGGACAGCTGTTCAAATTCTCATGAAAAGGAGTGAAAGACAGCATTAGTCTGAAA
>VXAL01008405.1:6575-27747 GCA_013399475.1 Chauna torquata | reverse complement strand
TCCAAGAAAAACCTAGTAAAATGAAAATACTTCATTACCATGAACTCTTGTTTCTTAAAAGTTACATAATTACCGTGCAATCTCTTGTAAGATCTTATTTATTTTAACTTTAATTATCCACTTCAATGAAAGGATTATTTCATAAAATAAATCTTTTCATTTAAAAAAAAGAATTCTTTTTTTTTCTTCACTGTATATATTTTGTTTACCATGTGCCAAACTGTTATTTCACATATGTGAAAAGAATACTGGATTGAATACATATGAAATAAACTATTGGCAAAGGAAGTGTAAGGGCTTGCCATTGAGAAGATTAGATTCACAAGAAACGCCTTTTACTTTTTCCAAAATCAACAAAATTAGTTTCAAAAAAATAATAAAAAGAGAGTGAAAAGATTTGTTTGAAAGAGGAAGGGATTTTTCAGGTAACTCTAAACTTCCAAGTTATTTAAATTATCCTCACAGAATAATATTCTTTACAGGAAGACTTGCACATTTCAATTGTATGTTCACCAGAACACTAGGGTTCACTAGACTGAGTAAAAGCAGAAAATCATGTACTACTGTTTTTATTCAAGTCTCACTTGATAAACTCAAGACCATATTTCTCACTTGTTTAGTAAGACTGAGAACTCCTAATTACATCGTCAACAATTCTGAATACATTTTGTAGAATGAGCACTTAAAGCCTGCACCTTTCATTAATTTTTATTCAATCTTGTTTTGTCCATAGCCTAAATTATAATTTATTTCAGTCAATAAGGAACACTATATTTCCTTAATATGAGAGATCAAGAGAGAGGATTGACTGAAAACCAAAGTTCTGACATACTGTATGATTCACTGCAGACTAATAGTTAATTTCAAGAGAGTAATTTGCTGCACATAGTGTTTGCATCTCTTCAGTTGTCAGCTGTGGTATAAAATTGTTTTCAGCCAAATCCATGCTTGCAACATTTTAAATGAAATTACTTCATTAAGCAGCTTCATCTCAAAAAACTTTCACAGATTCAGATCCTAGAAGAGTTCTCTAGGTGCAGCTTTTAAAAAAGGAATCTTGAAGATGAAGTGCAAGTGGGGAAGGCAGACACAACTTTGAGAGAAGAAGTAAGGTAAAGCTGCTACATAATTACACTGTTCTAAAGAAATATTTTCTAAAATTTATTGTATTTATCATGTATGTACTTTACCTGCAATGTACTAGGAATCAGATTTAAGTATACCAGCAGCTATTTTATGCTCTCCCTTGTCCAAAACAATTCAACTACACAGCTAAGACAAGTTAACCTTTCTTTTGACTTCACAACAGCCAAAAGACAAAAGTAAATGATGCACACATATGTGAAATACTCACTTTTAAAATTATTTTAAAGTTAGTAATTTTCACACAATTTTCCAAAACTTTACAGGTGGAGAAACACTGAAAGTGAGGTTGAACTCCCTGACAAAAGCCATAAAGAGCAGAAACAAAACTTGGACTGGATTCAAGGATCATCCCTGACTGCTCCTTTTCTGCTAGAAATGCACATTCCATTCCAAACCCAAAACAAAAACAGAAGATGTAAGAAGGTTTATGACAAATGAAACTGTCATTTTATCCCTGTCACAAACACAGACTTTGGTTCAAAATTAATTATTATGCAAAAAGTCACACTTCCACAGCATAGCACAAAATACAGTCAGATTAAAATGCTTAAATGTTTTGTTACCATAAATTGTTGCCTTTCAACTATTTGGTTTTTCCTCTCCCATAGTAGCTCTCAGAAGATCCTAGCAGGTATAAACATGCTTTCTTTTAATTACAGAACTGGATTACTGTTGTAACTGATTCCCAGCTTCAGCAAATTATAATCAAGTACCCATTGTGCTTAACAATCATTTAATGGCCGAAAAACCATAATAAAGAAAGCTTTAATGAAGAAAGCTGGAAACTTGCCAGAATTTTATGGCACTGCACTCANTGCTTTCTTTTAATTACAGAACTGGATTACTGTTGTAACTGATTCCCAGCTTCAGCAAATTATAATCAAGTACCCATTGTGCTTAACAATCATTTAATGGCCGAAAAACCATAATAAAGAAAGCTTTAATGAAGGAAGCTGGAAACTTGCCAGAATTTTATGGCACTGCACTCAAAAAGAAAGAGTTATAATCTGTATTTAAGATTAAGAGAACCTTTTAATCCAGATGGCCAGAATTAAACAAAGCAGTGTAGGCAAATTTTGATCAAAAGCTAGTACAACATGAAAGCACCGAAATTCCCCCAGTAAACAACTGCTAATTATATAAAGGTTGCATGTTCATTTTGTATTGCAAAGAACTTTGAGGAACGTACAATACGAACGTGTTGCTTCCTCTGTGATAATTCACTTATCCACTAACCTTTTTACAAAACAAGAAATTTATTTGCCACCGTTTATTTTGGGCAGGTCCAAAACAAAATTTTAATGGAGTTTGCAAAATGAATTACAAATTATTTCAGATTAGTATACACGTACTTTTAAGATACAGCTGAGTAAACTAAAGCTGCTGCAACAGCAACTTGAAAAGGTCTTTGGCTTAAACATAGTTTCAGTATTGTATTATTAATATAGATGACATCCAAATTTCAATTTGGTCTCCTCTCCTTTAATCCATTGGAGCTGCTGACACACTATTTAGTAACATTAGCTTTCCCAGATCCATCTCCCAGTCAGCAGAAAGGACATGAGATTTCCTCTTTTGCATAAGCCCCACTATAAAGGGATTGTTCATCATTACAGGCTTGTCACTGGATGCGTGTGAACCGGCCGCTTTCCGTACGGCTGCCGAGAGCATTTCATTCTATGAGTCGGATAGTGTCATCCGAGATCAAGGGCATTCATATTCAGCAAACTGTGGAGTATTTCTAATACCCTGAAACTAAAATTATCTTTCAGCAACTAAGAAGTAAAAATACTCCTTTTTTATACAGCAATATAGCAGTAAGAGATTGTTTTTTAATGGCCTTCTTCTGCTTCTATGAATTTTGTACAAACACCAGAGTGCAGAAGTAAACAGAAGATTTCTCAGCTGCTCCATAATAAAAATCTGTACCTTCTGCAAAGGCTTTTTTGTTGTTGAAAGAAAACCTCTGTGATACTTGTTAATGAACCAGAAATCACAGAATTCAATAAAGCCTGGAGTTACACAAAACCAGCTACTCTTTTACCTCCTAAAAACACCCAAATGAGAACCCAGTTTACACACTCACTTAACTCTGGAGCTTACACCCACTTCTTTGATGGTTTTGCTAAGGCAAAGCCACGATATAAATCACTCCATCATAGTTATGAGTCAAGAATACTGATTCAGACAAAAAAAAANAAAAAAAAGGACCCACTGTGAGGATCTATGTAACAGACACTGTGAAAATCCCAATGTCTACAGAGAAGTGCTGCTTCACAGCATCTTGCTTCCTTCCTCAGCCCTGGCAACATCAACCAGCAGACCACGATCTGTCGCTTCTCCATTCTGATGCTGTCCCTGCGCTGTTCTGGAAAACCACAAAGTGATCTGTTTTTTTGACAGAGTGACTTTTTGCATTTGCTTAATTAAGGTGGTTTTAGTTGGAAGGAGATCACTGTATCTTTGATTTGTATTTTTCCATTTTATGATTTTCTGACAGGAGTAACCTTTGAACGTCTGCCAGCCTCTCTTAAATGAAAAAGAACCCGTAAAATCATATCAGTCTAAGTTTCTGTATTGATCTCCACAGTTATGCTTTATACTTCTGTTATTCATGTGCGAATACAGAAGAAGGCTTTAGTTATCTCTCTTAACCCATCTCCTGCTCCCAGCTACAGAACAAGGTCTGCTTGCAGACCCAGGGCAGCAAAGCACTGCAACTTTTCTGGAGTTCTCAATTCCACCTAACAGATTAAAGGAGTTGAGAACATAAATGACACACAGGTTTGACAGAGTGGAAACTAAGGCTGAAGTGTCTGTCTGAAAACCCAGGCAACAGGTTCATACTGGCTGCATAACATTTTTCCATTTCTAAATGTTGTAATTTCCCCTGTGAGCTCACTCAGGGTTTGCTTAACATTATTGACATGAATCAAAATCAGAAAAAGTATTGCAGCAGCTGAACATGATTTGAATTAAAATCATACTTCTGGTGATAAGAAGATCTCTTGGATTGTTTGCAGATTGTGCAGTAGAAAGTATATCTTGTCCAAAAACAACAGCGAGAGCTTTTATAGGCGTGTGAATGCTATCCCTTGGGCAACGAGCAACCCAATGACGTTAATTCCTTCTTCCCCCAAATTTTTCAAATGAAACTCCTCTGCAGTATCAACAATATTAGGGTTTCTGCTGCACCAAGAACTGCTGCTGTCACACTAATGGTGCCCTGGTTAATTGTGCCAGTAAAATATGAACTGTCACTTGCAGTAGCTTACACACAGAGCTGGAAAAGCCAATACCAACACAACTATTACTATGGTCAACCATTCATCAAAAACAACCCAGAAAGAAGCACGGAAAAAGAAAAAAACACAACAAAATCACAAGTTAAAGTCATTAATGAAAAATACAGAAGGAAAAACTAACTGAGGAAAAAAAGTCAAAATAGCTAAAATAACCGCAAAATGCATAAAGAAGTAGAAAGAGAGCAGCAGAGCAGCTGGCCTATGTAACTGAACTATTCTGCTTCTTCTTCTAGAACCTGTGGAAATCTACGAACCAACACCATGCTTGGAACAGCACTTAGTCATGGTCCAAAGCTCCACTCTCTCTCTACTGCTACAAGAAAATTCTTAGTATAATTAAATTAAAAATTACAAAATACCATGCTGAAGTAAACATTGGAGAACATATTAATGTAAAATACACATTAAAATGTCACCCCAAGTCATTGTATTGTTTATTTGTGGAATGCTTGCAATTGTTTTTTAAGGGAGTCATAAAAATTCCTCACTCACCAGGACTCTATTCATAAGGGCAATGGATTTCCAGAGGACCTGACTTTTTATACAACTCAAGAGAAATGTTTTTGGATGCAAATTTATAAAAAAAGTTTTTAAACTAATAGTTTTATTCCTTAAACTGAGCAAATACTTGCCTGAAACATAAACAATGAAAATTGAAAAAAAAGGAAGACCACAAGTCTTGTAACCTAAACACAATACCCATTGTCTGGACTTCCTTATTTCCATGAAGAACATCTGATTCTCATTTTGGATTAGAACATTCAGCTAAAATTACTAATGTAATGGGATTCAATTTAATTTAATTGCAAAATTTCAAGGAGAACAACTTTAGCTATGATCTGATCACTGTTCCATAACTGAGAATTCACATTCTAACTCTGAAAACAGCAATTCTAATCTATTGTTGAATCCTAGCTGAACTAAGTTTTGATGATCTCAGAGTGAACAGTAGTTCTCATCAGAAAAAACAGCACATAAAACTCAGATCAACTGGCAGCTTTTGTCATTGCTTAGCCAGGGAAAATTTGGCTAGCAACTCGATATCTTCGTAATTCCAAGAACTTCCAGCATTTTTCTGTGGAGAGATACTCACGTGCCAGAGATAAAAGCTAGACTTAAAATGTGCTCAAGTCAATGGTGAGAACAACATCGACAAACTTCTCTCTGGTATTTCACTTGGCTATTCTGCTCAGCGTGTAAAGATGTACAGAGATCTGAGTTGAACATGTGAATGTTCAGTGACGGAAGGCACTCCTCCTTCCTGGTTGTATGCATGGCGGTCAAAACATATTTGGGAACTGTTAGGAAAGACAACACGCTCAGGCTCTTAAAAGAACAAAATGTGACCCTAAGAGGCTGACAACAGTTTTAATACAAAAGACTGCATAACGGCAATACAACAGATTCGGTCCAGCTTTTTCATGTGCTCCACTCTTTTCATAGAATTCTGGTGAAATGATATCATTATTTAGGAGAGAAAGACAAAATACAAAATAACAACAACAACAACATCAAAAAAACCAACAAAACCTCCAACAAAAAGTATAGAGAACCCTAACAGAAAAGCCTGACAGAAAACGTATGAGCCAGAAACAGATGGACTGACTCATGCTGGAACTCACTACTAGTCCACACATAAGGGCAGACATCTATTTTTGACAATGCATACATAACATCTACAGGAAAAGACAGAGGTTGTTCTGTACCTAGGGCAGTACATTGTTACATGCATAGCCTTACCTTTCCTTTAGGAACCCATGTAGTTACATTAGATCAAATACTAGTCTTAGGCAGGGAGAAGCAAGTTAAGGCAAAAAAAAAAACCACTTTTTTTCTACGAACATTAGTGTTTAAAATGTAACTTTTGATTTTTAATTGTCCGATCTATGAAGTAACAGAACTTAGCAACAGATGTATATTAGAATAATATTCCGGGCACAAGCTGTCTCCCAGGTGAGGAAGGTTGCTGACAAGGAGCAAGGGGCTGAAAGAGCATTTCCCCCACGTGACTGTCAAATTACACCTGATACTTAACAGTCAAGAAAAACAGGTACTTGCAATTTCTGATTGCTCAATGAGAATATAATTATTGGAAGATGCATGTTTGTACAAGAATGGGAAATCAACTTGTGTTTAGTAACTTTGTGTTACTAAATTGACTTCATAGGTTAAAGGAAAAAAAAAAAAGCATAAACACTAATGCAAGGCAATTTTGTTGTGAGTCCCGAAAACAGCATACTTGGCATCTCAAACACACCATAAATGAAGAAAACAAATGAAATACCAATGCAGTACTTGATCCTAATCTTAAGTATTGGTCTTTATAAAGAAAAAGAATAAATATTTAAACACAAACCAAAATAAATTTAAATATAAACCAGTCAGCAGCTTCACAGTAACTACTAATGTAATTAATTTGTCAAGCAGTTGTTGAAAATCAAAGTGTTTGTGATCATAAATAGAATAAATTTCACATTACCCATATTAATGTGAAAGAAAAAAATGGAAGAAAATTTCTGATTTCTTTTTAACATGACAATCTGCTCAGGAAAATAGCAAAGGAAGAACTGTTTTTGAACAAAATTTTTGTATGGCATTCTGATAGAAAACCAAGTCCCCTGCTGAAAAGTAAATTGTTTAGAAGCATTCCTGTGTCAACTTACTACTTCTATAAGAACAAAATAATACAAACGTAACAGCAATCTAGAACTGCTTTTTCAGCGAGTTTACCGTTAAATACATAAAGCAGTTTTGTAAATCTGGAAGTTGAAAAGATTAATCTTTTAGATTCAAATCATGCAGATGTCCACTTAAAATAAAACATACAAATGATATAAAGTAGAAATTCAAAGCTAATGCCAAGAAGGGTGAATCAAACAGAGAAATTAACGTATGACAGGACATGAGAAAAAAAGTGTTACGATATAGTTAAACACATAGTTAACAACAGATGGGATTGAAGTAAGTGAATGAGAAAGCATAATTTCATTGCTGAAATGACAGTGATGATACATCTTGAAAAACTAAAGCAATACTGAGAAAATTAAAAAAATAACCGGAGTGGAAGGTTTAAACAAAACTATATTGGAATAGGACTTTGGCATTTTATAGTAAACTGGAAAAACACAATAGAAGGATGAGCCTCTTTGAATACTTAAAAGAAAACACTTGTGGCCCATGAATGAAATAGTTCCATCTCCCAACAACAACAAAATTGTCACAGCAAAAGGGAAACCAGGGAAGTATTTAAGCAAAAAAAAATAGTGGTTTTTGCATAGTAACAACATCTGTGACTATGTCAATATAAGCACAAGGAAGAGGAAAAGAGCTTAGTCCAAACAGTTTTAAAAATACCTTTGGGTGGGATACACTGAGAAAAACTAGCTGAAAGCTTGCAAGACAAGATAAATTCCAGCTGTTGTTCTTTGCAGACTAACAGATTTTTCCTACTTGTCGCTAACATATAATATTAGCAGGAGACCATTTCTCTTCTTCCCTTCTTCCCTCCATCTCTAAAGACATACACACAAAATAGACTGTCTTTAAGAGCTTGAATCCATGATACCTTATATAGCGTGAAGTAAGAAATGAAAAGTTAACATATTCCAATGCAATTTGAAACATAGGTTTTGCAAGTCAGCATGCAAAATTTCAGATCAGAAAATGTTCTCCACCCGGTTGGCTCTGCAAACACTCTTCAGTCTCTAAGTGCTAAGGCATATGAATTTCCAACGAGACCAAAGCATTCAGGGCTAGTCGGGTGGGTTGGCTGGTTTGTTTTGAACAATGCTCATGCAGTTTAGAATGGTCCTCCTCTACGCTTCTCTACCTGCTTACATTCACTGTCAGTATAAATACACGCAAGGCACTGGTGTGTCTCAAATGTATTACAACACAGTGTATTAGACTTTTTAAAACAGTCACTCGGGCAGATTGTGACAGAGAGCACGCTGTCTTCTCCTTACATAAAAAAACCCACCCACAAACAGGATAGTGTTAACGGGAGTTGATAAAGCCCTTTCAAGCACTCTGGCATATGTTAAGCATGTCACCCCAAGAAACTATACAATATGTACCTGGATTCTTTTTCTTTTTTCTCTCTTTGCTCTATCTATCCAGGGATTTACTCCACTGCTATAAAATCTAATACCTCAAAAGGAACAAAAGACAAAATATACGAAAAATTATAGGTCTGATTCTGCACAGGAATGTTTTGAGAAACTAATTTAGTAATCAGACACTATCTGAAGAGAAAAAAACTACACCTGATCATGGAACTGTTGTATGAGAAATCTATTCTGACTTTTGATGTAGTTTTGTCCTAAATGCAAAGTTAAAAACACTGTGAAAGGACTTTTCCAATTTGCTGAAATCCAATCTCACACTGGATTTCATTCAGGTCTATAGCTCAAAGGCAAAAGGGACTTAGACATATTTCTACAGAAGTAAATTCCTGAGTCACATCACAGAGCAAGAGTCAAATGAAACTGAAGAACAATTTCTGCCATTAAATATTTTCCTTTTATACTCTTGCCTGTAAGAAACAAATGCAGTAAGACTATTTCAAAATTGGAAAGCCTTTCATCATCGGTTACTACTCATTCCTCATTCAGATTTACTAACGCTGACATTAATACATGCAACACTAATTCTTCATCATGGTAACAAGAGCAAATGATGACTGCTCAACTAAATTTAATATCCCAATAAATAATTTGTAATTAACCAGATGTTAAAATAATAATCATTTTGAAATATCTCTGCATTACTACAGACTTCATATAATGGAATGGGATGCAGCTGTCTGCAACACATTACTACTGTATGTCACACCAGTCTCTGAGTTGTATTAATGAAGCAATTTTACAATACAGCCAATTTTATACAGCTGAGGTTAAATGGAGTGATCAAACTGACATGATATGCATTCACTGAACTCTTAATTCACATAAAAAGGGGACCTTGCAGCAACCCAGCACACCACAGTGCTGTTAGGAATTTCTATTTCATCATCCCTTCTAATTACACTAACACCATGACTAAATGTTAGAGATGCTGCAGAAAAAAGCCAAAATTAAGTCCTTTGTTTCAAAATCCACGTTTTCCCACTTCCTCTTTGCCTGAGGCTTGCAAACTATTCTGCGCTCTTCTATGTCCCTCTTAATCTCAGAACATACATAACTCCCTCACTCAGCCTACCTAGCATTTCAGCAAGTTCCAGACCCCTTTCAAACTGCAATAGCCATCAATTCCTTTCTCTGTCCCCAGGACAGCACAGCTTAGATTTTCAAAGGTACTCGATTCTTGTCTTGCTCGGACACACATAGCCAGTACACTGACATTGTCCCCTCTCATCCTCATGCTTTCTCCACACATCCTTGCAGATACTGACTGCTCTCACTATCTTTTCCCTCCAAGATTCAGACCACAGACACCTCCTCCAGGAAAGCAATAAACCACTTCTTCTCTCACATGCATGGGAACAATAAGTCATTTGAGACATATGCTTAAATTGATGCCCTGATCACGTCAATTCTCATGCACATCAAAGAACCACAGAATCACTTAGGATGGAAAACACCTTTAAGATCATGAAGTCCAACCATCCACCTAACACTGCCAAGTCCACCACTAAACCATGTCCCTAAGTGCCATGTCCACACATCTCTTAAGTACCTCCAGGGATGGGGACCCCACCACCACGCTGGGCAGCCCGTTCCAACGCCTGACCGCCCTCTCCATGAAGAAATTCTTCCTGATACCCTGGTGCAACTGGAGGCTGTTTCCTCATGTCCTATCAGACGTGATGTCATTCCAGTTATAAAGTAGGTTTTATATATTTTATATATATATATTTCTCTGTGCAAATGCTGAATATATTACTTTCTGTAAATATATAGCGATTTTGAGGCTTAAAGAATAGTACAGTAAAATTCATCATCTGCTCAGCATCAGCTAAAGGCTGTCAAACCTGCTGATCCATTTCATCAGCATTTATTGTGCTTCATTAATTCTAGACCTAAACGTTTTCAACAAAATAGTGAAGTTATATATAACTCAAAGCAGCAGCACTTATAAATCCTTCAAGCCTTTGGCAACTTCTTTAATCCAAAGTAATCATGTTTCCTTGTGTAACAAGTCTTGTGATGTCTGTAATAGCATCTCACTATAGTAACAACAGTATTAATGTTATAGCTCTCTTGCATGCCTGAAGTATTAATCAGATCCCATACTTAAATATGAAATTAGAGTACTCTTGATACTCTTTCTGAAACAGATACACTAATCAGAGCGCCACAGAAAATTAAAGAAAACAAGTACAATTTAACATCTAGACTGTCAAGTTGTTTTTGATACTGGAATCAAAGATTGCAGCTTTCTGGGTACTGTTTTACTCTCTTACTTCATCCCTTCAAATAAAAATTACATTTCTAACTAGGCAGTCTATAAGGAATTTTCTCTGCCACATAAGTTGTTTACTTTGCTTTTGAACAGGAGAGCGAAACAATCTCACTTTCCAATCAGAACGAAGGATAGCAGATTTTAGGCTAGAGCTGGTGAACATCACTCTCCTTTGAAAGCAAAATGTTCAACAGTCACAATATTCATTCAATTTATAAATTACTTCATGAAAACTAATTTTCCCCTTTCGTAAGTACGCTTAAATCCTAGCAATTTTCCAAACATAATAACCTTTTTCCAATATTCTCCTGAGAACTCATATAACATCTTCCACCAGCTATTACTTAAAAGATAAAGATGTGCTACCTTATAAAGTGATTTTTTTTTAGTGACCATCCGTGCTTGAGTTTAACCTTACTTAGTGGAAAAATCACGTTTGTGACCTTTATGCCTTCCATTTAAATAAAAATACATTTAACAGCTAGTAAAAAACCATTTCCCATTCAAAATCCCTCATAACAATCTCTGATTTCCACTGTATAAAAAGAAAATTCACTGTCAGCTCCTTGAACCTTATCAACACCTTTCAGCTATAAAGATTTTACTTTGCTACTTCAACAAGTACGAAGAATGAGTAATTGAAAAGTAATCTACATGCATAAATTTACATATTAAACATATATTAACCAATATTAAATTACATACTAAATACATTAAACAATGTATCTGATCCAATCTCTAAC
This sequence comes from Chauna torquata, assembly GCA_013399475.1. Taxonomy (NCBI): domain Eukaryota; kingdom Metazoa; phylum Chordata; class Aves; order Anseriformes; family Anhimidae; genus Chauna; species Chauna torquata. The sequence goes on along the minus strand of VXAL01008405.1, from coordinate 16,151 downwards.
CTCTCAATTAAATCCAGAGAGGAGAAATATCAAAAACATAGCCCCAACCAAGACAAAACCTGAAAGTCCAAGAAAAGCAATGTTCAGAGTATTTCATTACCCATCTAAAAAGTGCGAGCTTGCGTTTCACAGTTTGGACTCATTCCAAAGGCCAGTTCCCAGTTAATCCACCCCTCTCTTCCAGCAACTGAAGACAGCTGGAGAAGTTGATGACCACAGCAATATCCATGTGTGCTACTGTCATGAATGCATGCTGGCACAGTGGACAAACTTAGAGAGTATACATAATTCAATATAGAATCCTGTCATAGGAGCATGGCAGTTACATTGTGCCATCAGACAAAATTTGAAGTATTGTGAAAACAGCAAGAAAGCCTACAATCATGGCTGTTCATTAGAATACTGCCATGACTGCCTATAACGATAAAGTTAAAATAGACTGCTCAGCAGCCATTCACATGTGAAAGCTACAACAGATGCTCTTTAATTCTTTATCTGAATGTAATTCCATCATTTAACTTCCATAATTTATAATACTAATAAGTATTTCTTATAGTGAGCAAAACTCATGCAATGAGGGTTCTTTAGGAGGCTGGAAATAACACCTTATGTCGCATTTGCCCCTTCTTTGTCCATTATCTTTTCTAATGCTACTGAGAATTAAAATGAAGCCTCAATGTCATGAGTGTCATCCCTTGAAAACAAATACAAGATTTACAATAGTAAAAATTTATTACATATAAAGTTATTTGCCTGCAGAGAAAGAGAGAAAACTAATTTCAGTGACTGATATACTCTATCAGCCAACTCTGTTCTTCCAAAATGCAAGTACAGTAATCATAGGTACAGCATAGCATTACCACTAGTTTGGTATGCACTGTGTGTAGCAGAGGCAGATGCAGAAATTGGTATACATAAATCACTCGCCCAGGAAGAAAAAAGGCTACACAATTGCCAACTATGACAATTAATATGAAATGCATGTTCAAAGAAATAGTATTTGTGGGAAGAATGAGTCATAGCAAACTTCATATACTATAGTTACTCAAAGTGAGAAGACAAAGGGAATTAGAACTTAGAACCAAGAAACATTAGCAAAACCAGCTGTTGCACTGTAATAATTTTAAATAGCTCTGTTATGCCTTCATATTCTCTTCCAGTAGTAGTTTTCTCCCTTTTCAACTTTCATTTTGGGTTTGCTATTGTTGGCACAACGTTTCACTAGACACTAGATAAATAAACTTTTCAACAACATAGACCCTTTCAAAACTGTATCTCTTAACCCCTATCCCTTGAGAGGCTGGAAAGTAATGACTAAATTCTTCACAGGTTTATTTGTGCATCCCTTCTCTACTTCTGTGACTTTTCTTTCTACTTCAGTTATAGCAAAATAAACAAACATCTTAGGTGTTATCTCCATCTAACTAACAGTTTGTATCGTTTCCTTAACTATGTATTTTTTGTGTTTACTGATTAACCCCACACGATTTCACACAACTTGCAGAGGATCAAATTCATTATCAGGTAGGCTTGAGTCAGGACTTAAAAAATTACAGAAGTTTATTTCATATATAGTATTTAAATAGAACCCCTATTTTAAGATGACAAAGTACTAATATGCTTGCAACTTACAGATCTTAGAATATTTCTCCAAAATTATTTCTATAATCACACTGCTTTCATTTAATTCCAAATAGACCAGTTTTAATGTGCTTGCTTTTGCATTAACTGGAACAGAACCAATTCACTCCATGTCTTAATTTGCTATGAAGGTCATGTGCCATTAAACAATCCTTTTGTAACATTTTATACTTTGATACTAAGATAACACCTGCATATACACCTTCACAAACAGAGACTTCAGCATAACAGCTATGCAGTCTTAGAGCCCCCGAGCTCACAGGAAGACTGAAACATACATTGGCACATACATTGCTCTAATTCCAGACAACACTGACACATATGCCCAATTGAGATAATTTTGAAAAGGACTCTCATGGAAAAAATTAAGCACAATTTTTAGTAAATCTATGAAAATTGAGTTTTATTTAGTTTTCTTTTCATGCATTACAGAACCATGGTTTTATTTCTTTCACCTTACAAGAAACTCTCAGGTTCTTTAGGCTTTCTTTAACTGGGCACATACATATACTCCCCTGGAACAGGATTGTGTGTTCCCATTCTCCATGATTCAAGTAGTGATTTCTCCAGCCCCATTCTTTAAAGTCAGTAATAATTGTTCCTTCCAAATCTCTGGAACATGGTATACTGGCTTATTAGTTTGATTGCTGGGTTTGTTTCACATCTATTCTACATGTATTATTCTTGGTTCTGTGATGCGAAAGACAGGCAACTCACAGACGCACAGAATGGCTGTGTTTGAGGAGACCTCTGGAGCTCATCTTGTCCAATCCTCCTGCTCAACCAGGGTCACCTAGAGCACACTGGACCACGTCCAGATGGCTTTTGAGTATCTCCAAGGATGGAGAGTTCACATACTCTCTGGTCAACTGTTAAACCAAAACCTCATATAGGCAACCATTTTCTACTGAAAATCAAGGGCTGTATGTAAAATCTAAGTTTTGTTTTTAATGTTCTCAGAGAGTAACAAAATTACCAACAAAGTCTAAGGACTTGCACTTGGCCCTCCTGCCTTTGCTGACAGATCGTTAATGACTTGATGAAGTTAAAGACAAAGCTAGCAATATTTGCTTTGTATATGGTTCTCCATTTGCTTACACAGATGCATGCAACAGTCATTTTAATTACTTGCTTAGGCTTTGGTATGCTAAGAGTTTCTAGCCCAGTCTCTACCTTCAGCTATATCATCCTGCAGTTGTTCTCCACTGAAAGCAATATCCTTCTCACTCATGTTTGGCCATGATTTTCACTTCAAACTATGGTTTGGAGCTCAGCCTTACTTTGTTAAGAGTATGTTTTTAGATTTCAAGGTCAAACATTTTCCCAATATCAAAGCAATTCATATTTATCCAGCAATATTACATTGTTTTAAGGTTGCAGTAGGACAATTAAATGACTTCACAAATCATCACCACACCTGTAAAGTGACAAGTTCTGCTGTATATGAAAATAAACTCGGTAACTCACAATCACTTCTTATTTCCTGAAATATTACATGTGAAGTAAATTTCCAGTGTCCAAGGTTCACTCTATACCTAGAGAATACAACAAAACATTGCTGATTTGAAGCACAGTAATTAATAATAATTTTTAGAGTGTTTTTTTTTTTTAAAGGTTAAGAGACCAGGATGACAAACTCATCCTAAACCTTTTTTCTTTTAACATTATGTTCTCTAAACTTAAAAATTAACCAAAAAATACATACTGTATGAATATTTTTAATGCCTCTTCAAGAGATCAGATGCAATTTCCATTTTCAAGGGAGGACTTTCCATCAGTTTGCACTAAATCAACCAACAGAAGTCCCTGCTAAGAAAAACTTGATCACTGAAGTGATCTGTATCTTTTCAGGTAGAAAATGACTAATCTTCGAATCAAATCTGGGTTTTAACGATGAAATTGGTCATTTATTTTTGTCACTACTAAGCTGTCAGGTGGGCTCTCCAGGAATGCAGTCAATTCCATAAATACAATACAAGTACACTGCAAAGAAAATTTCAGCTAGAAGCCAAGTTATAATGTGTCCAAGAGATTGTAAAAAGGAAACTTCACTAGAACCTGAACTAGAATATGGCAAAGGAAATACTAGCATTCTGTAGAGACGCTCATTAAAGGGTAAATACCAGGAAAATATTCAGAATCAAATAGAGAGAAAACCCAGGACAGTCAGAGCTATGGTTAGTAATCATTTTAAGGGCTATTCAAATTTGCTGTTACTGATCCATGTCTGTTTTATATATCTCTGCAAAATCAGTGTCAACTTTAGCCAACAATATTTTCATTATCGTAGCAATATGGATGCAAATCTTTAAATAATCACACTGGTAAAATTATTCCATATTTCATACAAAAACCAAACCCTAATACCTTATGAAAATGTAATACCAGGAGTTTTCCATGCAAGATTTCCACAAAGGACTAAATCTTATGCTGATGGTTTGTTATTAAAATTTGTGATGCTTAACTTTCTTTCTGATTGTCATTACATGAATATGAACTAGCAATCACTGGCATTAAAGAAAAAATGTGATAAATCTGCGTGATTTTTCAACAACTCCTGGCATTAAAATTATTAACTTCCTTTATAACAAATTAATAGTTTCATCTATATTTACAGTAGTTTAAAAGTTGAAAAAAACCTGCTACTGTCTAACACAAATGCCATAAGGGAAGTTTTAGAGACATTTCCAGAGAAAACATTGGTTGTCAAAAGAATGCAACCATGGTTAACAATTAAATACTCTTAAGGAGAATGTTTAAAAGTCTACAAGACAAACAAAGTACATTAAACACTGGGGGATGGGTGAATACATACATAATACAGTAACTCCATTAACATTCAAAGGTTCAACAGTTTAGTGAATGCAGAGGCAGACTTGCTTCAAGAAATTCATAGCACCTTTGGGTAAGGCTACAACACTATGTGTTTATTGAAATCTGCATCTGGTAGTAATTTGTCCAGCAGCAAACTTTTTTTCTTTTTTTTACTCAAATAATCTACAGGGGCCCATATACTCTGCAACTGTTCATTTGCACTAAGATGCACATTGTATAATTTATGTTCTTAATTATAAAACAAAGTTTATCAGCATGTTTGTCTGTGTTGTGTAATTTCTTATTCTTCACATGAGAATAACAGAATGCATCTTGAACAGTCTATTCATTCTTCATTGTAACAAAACATATTGGAATGAAAGAGATTTAATCCCTAAATTCTTTTACTTTTCCCTTCTTTCCTGGAGATTTTTTCTTTAGAGAAAAAGGAATTGACATAATTTGAAAAGCTTTCTAGAACAGAATTATCACATATCCCTGCGCCCTGCCCCCCAAAAGGAACCATGCAGATTATATTCCTAATTTGCCAACTATTATTTTAGTAATGATATACCTAGCTCAAAATTGTAGCCTAGCCCAAAAGACAGTTTTGCTCTTAAAAAGCCTCCTCTGCAAAAACTAGCTGGATATTTTGGAAAATGCAACTCTTCTTTTCCTTGCCAATCCCCAAACCCACAAGGAAGGAAAAGTGATTACGGCATGGGCAAGGAAAAATCAGCATCCTGGGAAGGGAAAGAAAGGCAGCTGAAAGCCCTACACCAAGAGGACCCGGGTTTCCTCTCCAGTTACGCATTTGCTCGGTATTTTAAGCATTAACTCAGGAACTTCAGTTTCTCACTCACTGTAACTATCCCATCTTCACTAGAATTCCAGCAGAGGAACTGTGTTCTTAAAAATAGATACTATTTTTCTGAGGTTACTTCAGGAATTATGAACACTTTTTCCCTCTTGTGACTCAAACTGATATAGGCATGGAGTTCTTCTGGGCTTCCTCATAGCAAGACATCCAGAATTAGGTTAGCAGAAAAACAGAGAGCTCAAACACAGTTTTTAGGAGCACTTTGTCATATTAAGGGGTGACATATCTGGACGCATGTAATATTATTTGGTTGGGTCTCATGTAAAGGAGAGCTGGGAAATTTCTCATAGACTAATAGTCAGTGCTGCAGTTACAGAGAAAAACAGATTCCAACCACAGTTAAATAATTAATTTTTAAGATAGAATCACAAAATGAACCTTTAAATACTGCAGATTACCAAAATGTTAGAAAGTTATTCCACAAAAGTTTACTCCAGGGATTCTTGAACCCAGCTATCATGACACAAAGAGTCCTCTGACAATTCCTAGGTTTTCATTTTCATCTGTACGTTATCGTTACTGGCTTCACTAAACAGTGTTACCTCAGTGGCATTTAATTTCATTAAATCTCATCAGGATTACTGTCAGGTCTTGATTATAAATCTAGCAAAGCAGGCACTGACAGGAATCCAGGGGCAACCTGAATCTTTGCAAACAGAACATGAAAGGACTAGATACAGCGCATTATGTACATTTCCATCAGCTTGCCACTGCCTAGACCCTTGCAGCCTTGCCCCAAATCCATGGAAAATACCAAATATTGCCATGGTATGCAAAAGAGGAATAAATAGTATCTTGAATTAACATAACAGGGATGCAGGAATTTGACAGCAGCAGTGTTCAAAGGTCATTTGAACCAGCTGAAATATTCTCTTAGATGCAGAGGGATAACAAAGGCAGGTGATGGTTTGAGTGAACATTCAAATAAAACTAACACAAAGTCCGCTATGCATTTTCCACATCAAGGCAGCTGGACAGTTCAATATTAGGATAATATAACTAAATACAAAAACTGTGGAGTAATGTAAATAAATTACAATATATATTATGATCTCTTTTTCTATATATATCAGGGCACTCTCCTCTGTATATGCAAAGTAATGAAAGAGTGAGAGAGGGAAAGGTAGACTTGCACACTTATTTTTACTGTTACAGCCTGTTACTGCATTTTTGATACTTTTTTCCCTAGTATAAACTTTAGTCCTGTATTAAATATGAAAGCCACCAGCAGCTCTTATTTTAACTTCTCAGCGACAGACTGATGCAATCTGACTGCTGAAGTGCATCACTGAGAACATGGAGAAGTTATTTTACCATTACAAGCAACATAAGAAGACTGAATACAAAATCTACTAAAGGTTTAAAGTTATCAGTGGCTCTTACTAGCCATGTAACAAGTATCTCTCTCAAAAACATGGTCAGTGTTGTAAAGTACTAGTCTCCCTTCTTGACAGGGAGAAGTGGAAACAGAGTACAACGAGAGAACACACTACAAAACAAAAACATTTGGATCCAATTATAAAGAAAGATTTTACAATCTCAGTGGGTAACTCCCCCAAATTTCAAGGTGCCAGACTCCTAGCAAATTAGTCTAGAATTTACAGGAAATCCACGTACGTAACTCCGACATTTTGAAGTGACGCACCACTTCAATGACTCTATATCAGTTCTTAGGCACAGTTGTTCAGAATTGCTTTACCTTAAAATTCTGAGTAATCTCCAGGGATATGGAGCAAAAGCACTTGCCAACCTCTATCTCCACGGGCAACCTAGTTGAGTTTTTAATTCCTTTGATCACTTATATGGGATTACATTTTATGCCTGGATTAGCAGATTTTGTGTCTATGCCTGCTAATGGAGCAGCCAAAACATGCAAGACAGTATTTCCTTACCTAAATACTGGGCAGGTGAAATTGAAACATAAGAAATGATACCGACACACTATGCAACAGAGATGTGCAGCACTTCTGCCTCAGTCAAATATCAGAAGTGTGGAAATGTTCCCGAAGAAAAAAGTTTCACCTTTGTTTTGTAGGAAAAACTGCAATTCAAGTCCAAAAACAAAGAATAGGAGGGAGAGGGGATATTTAACATGGTGATAGTGTTGTGCTACACCTGCACATGCTTCGTGCCCTGTCTCTGGTTAACTCCAAGAAACCATTCTTTTTCAATCCTCTCCTGCCACATGTGACTGTTGAGGCCTCACTGCTTTCTCATTAACTGCTTGATAGAAGTCATTAATCATTTTTATGAATTCCTCACAGACTTCAAATCACAAAAGTCCTCAGTGCCATCGTCGTATATGCCTAGATTGTGGACTGACTTTAGAAGTACTGAGGTCCCACTTGCTAGAGATTAGGCATTTCAGGTGCAAAAGTAATTTGTAACTTTTTCACCTTGTAACATCAGAAAATGGCAAAGAAATTATGTCAGAATACTGAAACTGTTCCTTCACACTAATGCTAATCCATTGTGACAGACCATTACACATGAAAACTGCGTGTACATTTCCTTCTGCTTTATGAAACACAATAGGAAAAAATGTGATGAAGTGCACAAAGTTCTCTAGAGGCATGACTAGTTTCTATAAACGTCAAATTCATCCATTTTTCAGATTTTACAGCTTTTTTTATAGCAGTTTAGTTAAAATTTCTTGTGCTATATTCATGATTAACTAAAATATCCCAAAAATATTTTAAACTAAAATATTCTAAAAATCTTAAAGTGTTACTTCATCAGTTGAAATATTCCTCATTGTAAGTTTAGATACTGATCTAAATGAGAGCAATTAAATTCATAAAAAAGAAAACTAGTGTACCTTTGCAACTGTACTTGAGGTGCTGATATTGTTAAAACAGGAAACATGAGAAAGACAAATACTTTGACCCCTCTTGGTAGAAAATGTCTGACATACAACAGTACTAACCTCCACTGATCAATGCTGTTTATAAAGAGGACAAACAATGCTGAATTATTACTTACACAAGCTAGTGCTCAAAAGCTACACATGCATTATGAAGAACATAGACTAAATATTAATCACAGCAGTTTCACGGCACCTTGAAAGGTGCTATATTACTAAGGCTAATTTTTTTTTATAGCTCATAAAATGAGGCACTGACTGCTATTTGTTGCATAACTTTTTAACCCGTTTATAAAAACTGATGTGATTTTAAGTTTACTCAGAACACTACTTTCTAGCTACTATATAGCTACTATTTTATAGCTACTCAGGACTTACTGTGAAAATTTATATAGATAGATTTAAACTCTATCAATGTTTTGGCACTATGACAGCAATTCACGTTTTCAGTATAATCCATGATAAAATAAGATAAATTACCAGCTGTTGCTAACTCATGTCAGTATGAGTCAACCATCAACTATTCCATTCCTTTTCATGGTTTTAGTCTCAATTTTTTTCCACATATTTAAACTAAAAAGACACCTTGATATCAACAGCAGCTTCAGTAAAAAATTCTTTATGCTGAATATTCACCATTTTTCTCTCTCTGCCCCCAAGTGTTAATTCTCACATTTGCATTTGCAAAGAATTTCAATTAATTTGACTAATAACTAGACAAGCTTAATAAATCTGTCAATCCAAGCTGTTGCTCAGTAGCTTCTTTCATCGAAGGATGTCAGCATTTACAAGTCAAAATTTGCAAGTAAAAATATTTTATTAGGTTGTTTCATGTTTTTGAGACAAGGTCACAAAGGATGTTTATGACAATGTATGTTTATTCATTTGAAGTGCTATGGACAGCATTTCTATAACTGTCCTCGCTTTTAAAATCTCTCTTTGAAACTTCAACATTAATGTGGCTTGACTAATGAAAATATGTTCATAACTATAACATTCTAGGCTCTGGTCTTACAAGAGTCTTACCTCCACTGACTGGGAGGCTCTCACCCTTAAGATCTACCTTGAAGCACTCCTATAGTACTGCACAAATAAATCTTTCTTTTCTGTACAACCCTACAACCACCTATCCTTCTGCCTTCTCTCACCTGGCAGTCACCTAAGTAAAATGACTGCATATGGCCCTCTTTGTCCTGAAGGCACAAATACATATTTATTCAAAAATATCAAGAAACACAAGTATTTGTACACATCACTTGCTGATGCAAGTGAAGTCCTAGGAAGAGCATTTGAGTACTAGTAGTAACAAAAAATGAAGTTATCAGTACAGTTGAGAGGGGAAAGACAGAGATCACATTTTCATGCAAAAAAGAAGAAA
>VXAL01008403.1:28991-31511 GCA_013399475.1 Chauna torquata | reverse complement strand
ATCTAGTTTAAAGCTCTGCTAGTCCACACCTGGATTCAATCCTCAGTATGTTTGGTATGCTGTTCTCTCAGAAAGCTGGTTAGACCTGAAGAAGCAATGTAAATAGAAAGATCCAAAAGTGTGATCTAAAACTCCATGCACAAATTTTTAGTTGCCTTTTCTGTTTGGCAAAAAAAGTTCTTAGTCTGTAGAGGTCTGTTTAGAAGTGTTTCCATCTTGTTAGTGCAGAAACACTCAGTGTCTGAACCTTGTCAACATTCAAAAATAAACTTTTTCCTGTTTTCACCACCTTTTTCCCCAGACACCATTTCCTGTGAGGCCTGGTCTAGCAGCCATGTTTTTCACTCCTCTGAAGCAAACTTATGCAGTTGGTCCTCACACACAATGTATTAGTGACCACTTCTCTGGTTCTTTCTCTCTCTCCAGCTGTCTGTCCTCTCTCTCTGCCTTTCTCTGTTGGACCAAGTGGAATGAACGTGACTGTCTGGCTGGGGAACAGAGTGAAAGACTTGAGTTCCAGTTTCTGCTCTTTCAGGTGGAAAAAGTTACATGTTTTATCGTAAAATTATTACAGATATATTAATATTTACATCTTGAATATGGAACATAGCTGCTATTTCAGGAAGCTTAATTACATGAGACTGTTCATAAACTTGTGACATTTACTATTAAGATCAGAATAATGTGGAATGCTTCACTTCTTTTTAGTCATTCACTTTTCTGTAAGATAATTCTTGTAGGAAATTTATTCATTAATCTGGGCACCTTACTGATTTTAAACTGTTGTGGTTTTTTTTTGTTTGCTTGTTTTGTGTTCTAGACATTAATTGCTGGTGGCCTCACTGCAGTGAACTGTCATCTGTGTGTTTTTGATGTCTGCTTGGTGTGGAATTGTTCTTTTCATGAGTATAAATGTACTTTCTGACAATTTCTATTGTTGGCAATTATCTACAAATAACACAGAAATCACGTCAAACTCATTTCATTGGATGAAGAAGAGACGGTTGTTGTAGTTAGCTTTTTCTTGTTTGTTAGTTAATTCACAGAATGCATTCAGAGCAACTAACCTTGGTTTTTTTTTTTTTCCTTTCGGCAGAATCAAAAAATAAATAGCAGTGAATATTTTTAAAATGCAACATCTTACCAGCAGCTGGGAAGTGTCTTCTATTCATTATCATTATCAATAATTTTATATATCTGGATTCCACTAGACTACACAAAGTTTGATTGTAATGTTGCTTTCAAACACAGATGTCTGAAAAAAAAAAAAAAAAACCTGTGAGAATTATAGCCAGAGCATGTTTTTCATATGTGATGTTTTTGCAACTCAGAAACGGAGTGGGATTTCAAAAGAGCTCAGAGGTGGCTTATCTCTGCTCTTCTTGAAGTCCTGTTCAACCTTCTTCTCATTTGAAGACACTAGCCCAATTATGAGTATCTAAAGGAATATCCTACTAATCCAGAAATGATGAATTACAGTTCTGGAACTAAACTGGGGCAAATCATGCACAAGCAATTGCAAGCCATCTTTGAACAGCTCCAGCATGCTTAACCACTAGTGCAGCAATGGTAATACCAAATCTGGGGAACCTAAATTACACAGCCTCTGAGTAGGGAGGATATGGAGTCACTGGAGAAGCCAGAAGTGACTGAGGAAATGATACCGATTATTGCAGTTTAATCCCTGTAGGCAGCTGAGCCCCACACAGCTGCTCACTCACTGCCACCAAGTGGAATGGGGGAGAGAATTGGAAGGGTAACCAAGAGATCTTGTGGGTTGAGACAAAGAGATTAATAGGTAAAGGAAAAGCTGCACATGCAAGCAAAACAAATTCACTGCTTCCCATGGGCAGGCAGGTGTTTAGCCATTTCCAGGACAGCAGAGCTTCATCATGTGTAACGGTTACTTGTGAAGATAAATATCGTAACTCCAAATATCCTTCCCCCTTCCTCCTTCTTTCCCCCAGCTTTTATTGCTGTGCATAATGTCATATGATATGGAATATCCTATTGGTCAGCTGAGGTCAGCTGTCCTGGCTGTGTCCCCTCCCAACCTCTTGTGCACCCACAACATCCTCACTGATGGGGCAGGGTGAGAGACGGAAAAGTCCTTGACTCAGTATAAGCACTGCTCAGCAACAACTAAAACATCTGTGGTGGTTTTACCCAGCTAAACGGCAGAACTCCACCACAACCGCTTGCTCACTCCCCCTCCTCAAAGGAACAGGGGGAGAAAATATGATGGACAAGGGCTCGAGGGTTGAGATAAGGATAATTTAACTAAAGGAAAAAGAAAAAAAATAATACAAGCAAAGGCTGTGTGGAAGCAAAAAGAGGAAAAAAAATTCTCTCCTTCCCGTCAAGGAGCAGTGTTCGGCCACGTCCTGGGAAGCAGGGCCTCAATACGCGTCACGGTTGTTCGGGAGGACAGGCGTCTTCATAACGAGAGCCCCCCTTCTCCTTCCCCTTTCCCAGCTTTTATTGCTGAGTGTGACACCACATGGCATGGAATATCCCTTT
>VXAL01008403.1:11491-23991 GCA_013399475.1 Chauna torquata | reverse complement strand
GCTTTATGGTAATAAATACTGAACTAATTTTCCTTTGTTAGAAGCCGTTCAACTCAAGTAGCAGAATGTAAGTGGGTACAAGACACCCATACATTTAAAATAAATAGAACCAGGAATAGCTTTTTCCCAGTCATTGAGGATGAGAACTGCAGAAATGACAAACTAAGAGAAAAGCAGTGTGACCTAAAAATGATCTGATTTGCTGAACTTCTTTCTTTCAGTAAAAGCAAATACATTTAAAAGGTCTCCCAAAAGGTATGGAAAACTCTTTTATGTTACGTGTCTGAACGGGTAACCTGCAATGAAAAATGACCCTACTAAAGTCAGACGGGGAGAAAGGTTAAATAGGTAAGAGTTAAGAACAGAAACCACGTCTTCTGGTGTCTGCACTTGCTGCTGTTACTTCCTCCTTGCATTATGAACCACACTGATGTGTCAGCTGCACAATTGTTCATTTCAAAACCAAAAATGCTATTTTTTTCTTTTCACTCCAACAATGAGGTGCAATATTAATAGCCAATTTATATCTTCCTTTCAATCATACCTATTTTATAGTAGCACACGTGTTCAGAGATCGTGCTGCTAAGGTTGAATGTTTTCATAGGAAATCTATGGATGATTCAGTTTTAACTATTTCAGAGCTGGGTAGAGTTTCTGTCCATATCACTAAGCTCCTTTTGCATGCCTAATAGTAGTTATTCATTGCAGTTGGGCTTTACTGTCATTGACCCAGTCATGCTATATTAGCTCCTACAACTTTGCAAACACTATTTTAAAGAGAATTTCCTGATACTATAAAGATTTTTCCTCTATGCAACTTTCCAGCTCAGCACAGAGATAAGAGTGTGAAAGAATCTGGTGATTACTCCTCCATAAATATAAAGAAGTACATGTAAAAATCAGGTTTAAGAACTGACATAGAGCTAATTATATATTTTTCTTATAGTATGTGATAAAGTCTTTACGATTCTTATTATTGTATCACGTGAGATCAAAGAACATTGGGCATGAATTCTTTTTGGTTTGTTTTGTTTTTACTGTTGTTTTATTAATTTGCTTTATAATAGCAAAAAGTTACCTTCAAATTAGCTCATTTGCAGATTCCAGTTGTATACTGAGGTGCGTGGTCTAAATGGTGGAGCAGGACATGATATAACAAGTTGTCATGGTTTTGGCTGGGATAGAGTTAAATTCTCTTTGTAGAGGCTCACACAATGCTGTGTTTTGGATTTTTTGATGAAGATAATGGTGATGTTTTCTGTTGCTGCAGAGCAGTGTTTGTACAGAGCCAAGGACTTTCCAGCTCCTCGTACTGCCCTGCCAGCGAGGAGGCTGGGGGTGCACAAGAAGCTGGGAGGGGACAGGACCAGGACAGCTGACCCAGACTGACCAAAGGCATATTCCATACCATATGACGTCATGCTGAACAATAAAACTGGGGGGGCTGGCTGGGGAAAAGGGGGGCCGCTGCTCGGGAACAGGCTGGGCATCGGTCAGCGGGTGGTGAGCAATTGCATCGTGCATTGCATTGTGTACACTTGCTTTGTATATTCTTTTACTAGTGTCATTATTATTATTATCATTATTTTTCCTTTCTTTTCTGTCCTATTAAACTGTCTTTATCTCAACCCATGAGTTCTGGCACTGTTACCTTTCTGATTCTCTCCCCATCCCACCTGGGGAGAGTGAGCGAGCGGCTGTGTGGCACTTAGCTGCCTGCCGGGGCTAAACCACAACACAAGTATTCTCAGATGCTTTGGAAATAGTTTTAAGAGGGTCTAAGAGTAAGATAAAGTTGCTTTATGTGGACATGTTTCTTGTCCTGGCTGTATCAGACTGAGATGCTGCTCAGATTATGTCAGAAGAAATATTTTGCAAGATGATCAAAGGTTTTCATTAAGATATGTATTTAGTGAGACTGCACAGCCTAACATGTCACCTTGCTAGCACTATTCCCAACTTACGTACTGACATCGCTCAATGGTTTACCTTATATAGGACTTTTCTTGTTTACCTCCTCTGGAAGAAGTGCATACCATTGTTCCAGTTTGCCTTAAAGGAAAAAAAAAAAAAAAAATTGTCACTTGTGCTATACTTGACTTTCCATAAATTCCACTTATCAAATTGTATCAGTTTAACAGAGATATATTGAGTTGGTTTGACCTAGTAAGCTGAAAGTGAGAAGAAGGTATTCTTGTTGTCTGGTTACATTTAAGGGAGACAGGTGCTGCTCACTGCCAGCTGCACCTGAAGTATGTGTGTGACAGGACTAGTGCTCTGTGCTGTGCAGCATTCACCACTCTTGTGGCTGTCCTAAGGTGTGAAAGCTCCAGCTGACTTACTGGAGTAAGTACTTAAGTAACAGAGGACAGTACTGAATCCTGTGCCTGCAGACGACAATGCTTTTGTTAACTTCTCTGGGCTGAGGTTTGACCCCGTTGTTGGATAGCCTTATCTAATTGCTTCTTCCTAAATTTGAGACTTTTGGAAATGCAGAAAAAAATACATTTTTTTTTTAACTCATGTAGCCAGCTCAGTGGTTTAATCAATCTCAGATAAAGTCCAAACCTTTGACCATTAGCAGACATCAGTAATGGCCTTTCAGCAGTGTGGCTGGATTCTGGGCTTCATCACCTTTCTGCAAAAGGCATGCAAGAATGTGACCTGAGCACAAAAATGAGAGTCTTCTTCATAATGAATGAAGCCTGGATTTCAGTAGCTGTTTTTTATATATCATGATATTGTGCTGAGTTGGTAGGTAGGTTGTAGAAATATGAAATGCAGCTGTTCAAGACTAATTACAAGGCAAATAATTGTCCTCTCTATAGTGTTAGATAGAAATCCTTTTACTCACTCTGGTCGCCTTATGTGTAATTTCTTATGCCTTTCCTGTTTCATCCAAGAACTTGTGACCAAAACCAAGAATTTTAGTGATGCTGATCACCGTTTAGCAACCTTTTGAATTTGTTTCTGGTTTATGTTTTTTGGAGCCAAGCATCCAACATACACAGTCGGGTGGTGCCATGCAGCATCCTTTCTTTTAATAAAAAAAATCATTTCATAATTATGAAGTAGCTGTTTATTTTCTCTTTCCTTTTTGTGGCTTCAAATGCAACCAGAAAACTTGCACTCTTGAATTACCTCCAGAGTCAAATGCATAATGTAACAGCTTACCTCCTGTTTGATTTCCAAACCCTGGCCCTCTGGGGGTATATCTTTATTGTTGTGGTGTTGCCTTGTAGCACTACAGGCTAACAGATCAATTCATCCTTCAAAGCATCCTATCACCTGTCGATATGAAATTCTAGCAATTACTGAAGTGGGATGACTGCAAAGCATCTGAAAAACATTCCCTATTGATTGGTTCTTTGCTCCAGAGTATGATGAAATTGTTTAAGAAAAATTGATCTAGCAAATTGATTTTTTTTTTTTATCAAGGAATCATATGAATGTAATTTAAGTACCAATATTTTTGCCCTGAAGAACTTATAGTATATACTTGGTGTGTGTACACATAAAGTTAAAAAAAAAAAAAAAAGATGGAGGGGATTTATATGGAAGAACTTGGAATTATTCCTCTAAGATTTATGAGTTGCTTTGCAAGTTCTCCCAAACACCTTTTTTATTGTTGAATACTTTTTTTTTTGCTTTGCTTCTTTCTTTCATTTAGCAAGTGTATATTAAAAAGTGAAGTTCCAATATCTAATAAATGAATTCATTTTCCTGGATACCCCAGGTCACGGGGATATGAGCTGCATCCTTCTTTGTTGTACCAATAGTCTAAGATGACGTATGATTTTTCAAAACCAGTTCCTTGCAATGCGGATGGTGATGGAGATGATTAATTGTGTAACTTGGAAAGTTGTAATTTCAGCTCTGCTGCTACATCCATACTCTTGCTGCTGTCTTTTTAGTATGATAGGAGCTAAATGCACCTAGTGCAGCCCGTATTGCAATCTTTTGCATGGCAGTGCTGTTGAGGATATTATTCACACTTAGGGAATGCAAATGATTAGAGACCTATTAATATAGTTGGAAGACAGTTTTCCCCAGCCTCACCTTTCCACAGCAAACTTAAAAACTGTGCAAGGGTGAATACAGATCAAAACTTTTAAATTTTGTTCCTATTCAGAAAAATATTAGCAATTTGCTAAAGAACTTCCAGATTCTATAAATCCATCCTACAGAATAGATGCTCAGGATTACCTTACCTTCATGCACAAAACCCAGCCCTACTGCAATGCAGAAGGGCTTTAAAATCTGCCAAAGTCTGCTAAGAATTCATAGGCCTTTTCTTCATTTTTAAATCCTGTTACATCCATTTCTGTCTTCAGTCATTGTTCGTTTAGGTACTTTTCACTTTTGATGTTTGGATGACTGCAAGCTCATAGGAATATCCAAAATTTCTGGAAATCTTCTTCCACGTGCTAATATTTTTGCTTCAAAAATATAGCATTCAATATATTGAGTATATTGAATATTGACTATCCATGAATGTATTGAAATAGAGTGGAAAAGACAATAGTACCAGAACACATACACAACTTCAAGTTGTCAGTTTGTTATTAAAACAGAGGCCTCCTGTTTCAAGTATTTCCCAGATAGCATGTGGGCTTTTTTCAATGCAAGGCTCTGCTTTCAGCAAAATTGTTAATTATAGATCATAATAAGCTGTTAGGAGCGAAACACACACATAATTTGAAAGTGAAATGAGGCACAGTACATAGATAAAGCAATTGTTTATTTAAGAGGTGATTAGCAGCAGAAAAACAAGCAAACTGATACTTGAACCTGAAATAAATTATACTCATTTGGAATTGTTAAACTATTTGCTTATTTGTGCACTGCAATCTAGTGCAAAGGTAAATGCATAATGATGTGAGTTTTCTCTCCTGTGTTCTGAGAAGCTCAGTAGATATACATCTTGTTTGAACTACCATTGTATTAAAAGAAAAGTCCATCAAAAGGAGAAAAAAGAGAAGTGCCTCAGTTTCACAGAGGAAAGCAATTGAGGTTTAAATTGTTCTGTACTATGGTAGACTGTAAGCCTTTAAAAGGCACAGTAATCACTGAATGAACAAAACAGTTTTCCTTGGGTAATTATGCCTTTCAGGTTCTTTCACTTTAAAGTTTATTTCCTTAGACTTTACTTGGGGGGCTTGTGTGCCATGTCAGACTGTTAATCTCAGTGCAAACTACTGTAATTTTCTGCAAGGACAAATGAGCCCAGAAACGTTCTGAGTTCAGATCAAGTTGAATGCCATGATGGTAATCCAATCTAGTTTTACATCTAAAGCAGTGCTTAACTGGGTGTTTAATCTGGCTCTCATGGGACAGCAATTGCATTTGAAATGCAAAACTTTGCTCATACACCACTGGGGTAGTTATTTTATAAAGTCATAGGACAGGTAGACATTAGGTACATATACATAGAGGTACAAATCAGAGCTACTTGAATGATTTGGTGAAATGTAATATAACCCATATTGCTACAAGCTGAGTTTTCATCTCTTCACGAAAAATAGAGTAAACTCACTTTTAAAAATTTTTGAATACAATGTGACTCTAAAGAAGCTTCTGTGTGAAAATGCCAGTGAATCCTTAAAATAAAAAACATGAAGAGACACCGTGGAAAATAACTTTTACCTGACTTTAGTTCTTCCCTAACAGGTAGTTTATTCTTCATGATGGTTACCTAATCCTTCCCTGCCTCTCTTTCAGCATCTTTGCAGGCACGTATGTCCTGGGGATTTTCTTCTTTTCCTCCAAACCTTTGAAAATAAGTAAAAAAAAAAATCTGTGCATTCTTTTTTTTCACCTTGTCTGCATGACATTTCATTAGTTTTAAAAGGAAAATGCTGGTATTGAGTATCCATTCATTAAGTATTCTAAGAAAAGCAAAAATGACTGTAACTTGAAACCTGACCAAAAAAGCTACATCTTTGCTGTCTTAGAGAGGTCAGCTCTGTAAGCACATTAGGTCTTCTTGTTGTACCTCCATCCATGATCCTGGGGTGTTAGTAGCTTGGTGATAGTCCTCCTAACATTGTAAAAACAGGGTGAGCTTCAGCTGTTTATAAATCCCACCTGGCTCCTGTGAGTTTTTCACTTGGTCCCAAGGTGGTACTAAAAGGGAAAATGTAGTGTACTGTGGTGAACTGCATTAGCCAGATAGAGAAAATCAGAGAAAAGAGGTATCAGCTGATAACAGGAGAACTACTGGTAGCATATACCTCAGAAGAACATAAGAAAGAACTGGGAAATAAGAGTTACTGTATGACTACTAGACAGGCATGTCAGTGTAACTTGTTTAAGAAAATGTTTTGATCAGTGTTGATCAGGATTAAATTTTTGGTTGAGTACTGAGAGAAAGCTAAGGAAGATGAGCAAACAAGTTGAGATTTAATTTGTCACGAAAATGTGGTGTTGAAAATATGTTCCATGAGTTGAATAAATAGAGCCTAGCTGTAGAATGTTAACTGATAAAGTTGGTGGAAGTAGCTGAAAAAGTCCCAGAGAAACCTAAACCAGCAATAAAATGGAAGCTGAAAAAGATGCTATATACATGTATGTGCATGTTTACTTTTACTTTTAAATTCCCTGAGTATCATGTTAAATAAATTTCTCTTTATGGACCTAAGATGCAAAATTTTTGCAAATATGGAATTCTGGTTCAAAAAAGTACTTACCCAGCCTTAACAAAAAGGGCCTTGCTTCAGAATCTCACTGCACAGATTATAAGGATATAGGTATTTATGAATCTATTTACAGAATCACAACATTGTCACTAATCTGTTGAATCTGAGCAGACCTATCTGTTGAAGCCAAGCCCCACTAATGAAGGAGACATTTGGAAACTTATCTTTTACTGTATTCATCTTACTGAACTGATATCTTTCAGGGTTTACGAGTGTCTGCTCACTGAAGAGTGAAGAGTATTATTATTATAGAAACATAATGGTTGTTCTCTGTTGTCATTCGTTACACTGAAATTGGTTATTTCCCAAATTTATTGTAGGGGTCTCTCAGAACATTAACACATATCTCATTTTGTCTTTGCTGTAATAAACTTGGAATTAGAGCAAATCTTAAATTGTTCATGTACATAGTGTTTGTTTTAATTCTGTGATCGTTTGTGCATCTTGTCTCTAACCTGGCAAAAAAAAAAAAAAAAAAGGAAACATCTTACACAGTGAGAGAATACATTCTTGATGATTCTTGATGTAAATCTAGTTTAATTAAAATCTGGAGATACCCTCAATCTCATGTTGGTCCTTGGAAAATTTCCAGTTTGATTTAGATAAGTTAGGCAAAATTTGAATAAAATTTGTACTGCTAGATGTTTTTATGCTTCCTTATCAGTATTACAAATTGGGCGAATGCTTTTCAGTAGTTTTAAATGTCACGTATATTAGTTGGAATTGCAGGCAAGCAACTGCAGCCCTTTTATATACTTACTCTATTTAATGTACTCTGATATTTTCTTTTTATCTAGTCCATCTGCTTCACTTCCTCCCTCACTCTTAACAAGCTCCTCAATATTCAACTTTCAGGGACTTCTAAGGTTCACCTGAGACAACAAAATCACTATAACAGACCTACCAAACTATCCTGTGGTTCCTGATCATTTATCTCCTGACCTTCTGTGCCTGATAAACAATATAAGGCTGTCCAAATTCCCTGTCTCTGTGGCTGTCTCTTTCTCCCAGGACAGTTGTATAGAGACATAACAACTTATCTTCATTAGAACTCTGACTCATAATGCAATTAATTGTGTGAGGAAGTGAAACACAGTCCTTCAGCAGAGCTGTCTCTAAAACATGTCCCAGCATGTGCTGAATGCTATAGTAAATGATTCACTGGAGAAAATGTATATTTCCACATGCAAATGAGGAACTGGTGCAGACACAGAGAGATCTTGTTGTTCTATGCACCCAGTTTCCATTGTTGGTTTAGTAGAGAGGGAAATTTTTTTATAAAAGGAAGTAAGGAGACTAAAGCTTAAATTAGATGATGATGATGATTTTAATCTTATACTTTTTTCTGTCAGCATTGTTATTCTGGTATTTTCTGGGCAATCACAACTGGCAAAATATATTTTTAATTGAACGATGATAAAATGATTTTTGTGACTTCCATGACTGGATTTGAATTCAGGTTTCTAACATGAAAAGCTGATTTAGAAATTCAACCTCCTTGCATAGTAAAATTGTGCTTATTCTGTGGATCTGTGGATGAAGTTAAATGCTCCAAGGATTTTTCTTAAATTGAGTATATAACCCACAACTGACCATACAGAAATCACACTGAGATGATTTCTCCTATAATTGGGAAGATCACAAAATAAATAAATAAATAAAGGGGGATGGGGGAGGAAAAAGAAAAAGTAAACAGATTCAAGAGACATTTCTTTGCGGTGAGGCTGAAAGGATTTATTTCCCTTAAAAGAAATGTGGGGAATCAGAGGTGGTACTGTGTTTTAAACAAACAGCAGCCAAGGGAACTTGCAGTTTTTCAAGTTGCTGTAGTTCTCTAGTCAAGGAAAAGTTACATAAATACATCAGGGAGGAGACATTGCATAAACCAGAACTGAAATTTGTGTATCATTTCTTTCATTTCTTTGCATTAGTGTCAAATGCTTATTTAACAGGTAAAAATACATGCTTCCTTTTACACTGAATACAAAACTGCTGTGCTCAGGCTACATTTTATCAAGTACTTTTCATCCCTGTTCTTATGGCTTTTATAATTATTTACTTTTTGTCCTCATTTGACAAAGTGAGCTTGAATGTACCTATCAAGCATATGACCAGCATATGGTTAACTGGGAGTGTGTTGTAGGTGGACAGAGATACTCTCCAAATGGATTATGTCAAGCATCGCCAAAGTAGAATGTGGGAATTAGAGGCTCAAAATTTTGTTGTTATTCAACTGGAGTTAGACACTAGTTCCCATAGAAATCCCATTTAAGTGCAATTGAATTTCAAATGATAGATAGTGGGAGGAGAAATATAAAATACCCTTACAATGTTGCTGATGCTGCTGCTCAGACTCACTTCCAGATTATCGTCAGTTGTGTCATCTTTTCACTACTCTGTTTTGTTATTACGAAGTGTTCACTGCATGTTACGAAAATGTGAGCAGTAGGAACACCTGGGAATCTAAATTTTATAAATTCTTCTCCAGATTGACAGAAGCATGAGGGTAGGCAGTCAACCTAAATACAAACTGTTCTGACAGGCAAGGACTCATTACCACTGTGCACTCTGAGCAACCTAAGAAAGATTCAGACTTTGCTTGGAAAAATCATTTGAGATGTTGAGTTTTCATGAAGGTAAGGAGAGAAGACTGCTGGAACTTGTTTGCATTAGAAGGAAAGAAATGAAGTCATTGGTACACTGTTAAGCAAATTAGCTGAGATAGCTTCAGTAAGAAAATCAGAGATACATTGGTTTGNAAAAAAAAAAAAAAGATATGAGCTGTACTTAGGTCAAACTGAAGAAAATGAGAATATTAGCTAAACTTGGGATATTTCTATTTAACTCTTACCTGTAGTAAAATATGCCTTTTTCTAGTTCGTGCCAGCAATCTGCTAGGGCTACTGGAAAAGGCACATGAGAATGCATTTTCAATTATGCACTGTTTAAAAGTTTTATCTTTAACTGAAGAAGATCTTTTGTTATCATATGCTTCTGGGATAACTTGCAAACAGAATTTTTCATTTTTTGCAAACAGATGAAGGGTTTGAGCCAAAGATCAATTGTGTTCTCCATGGTGGTCTTGCTCACTAAAGGATGTCTGATCTGAAGATTCATGGACTTTGGCCTTTGAAGTGTGGACATGGTAAGCCGTGACTGGTTGGCCACACTATGCGGTGATGCTGCTCCTAGAATTTGAATTACTCTGTTTACAGTAGGAACATTTCATGATAGCACTGCAAATAACTCTGTCTTCCCACAGATCTGGGAACCTGGGCAGTAGAACTGGCTCAGCTGCACATCCAAAGAACTAAATGTCCTATATCTGTTTTGTTTTGAATAAAACTTTTTCGTCTATTCATGAGGGAAAGAAACAGGAAAATCACTTTCTTCCTTCTAGTGACAATTTTGGAACACGGCCAGTCCTTTCTGTTTTGTCATAAGATGGTGACAGTTCAATGTTTACCTCAGAGTCTGGTTTCTGAGAACAGATATTAAACAGAAAGTACATCTTTCACTGAGGGTATAAGGAAACAAAGAGAAAAGTTTCTTCACTCCTTGTTACAGAGAAAAATTTGAAATTTGACCTTGGTCTACCCTAAAGACTCTAAACAAAGATGGTAAATAAAAAGAAATGTTCTTCCTTTCTTCTCATGCCTCCTTTAAAGTTCATGATATTTAAGCCAGCTTCAAGATTTCTAGCTTAGTAATGTATGATTTTTGACAATCTCGGCAACGATGAAGACTAATAATGTAAGTAGGTTGCTTTTATTGGTTAATTGGTTTACTCTTACAGACACATAATTATCTGTTTTTGCCTGAAACTCTCCACCTTTTACTATCAAGGAGTTGAAAAGAATTGGGATCAATTACACATTTATATATACTTCCTTTAGTCTCTCCTCCTGCCTGTCTAAACAAACAGACTTAAATCTGCTGAGCTGTGCAGAAAAACACAGAGATGTATCTTTATCCTATCCTAAATCCACACTACTGCAAGGTGACAGTAAATGAAGGCTGCCTTGAAGACATGTGGCAAGTGGAAAGCACACTGTATTTTTATTATATTATAGGTAAAAATTTGAAAGAAGATGTACTGAACTTGCCTTATTCTCAAAAGTGGCTTTTTCACAGCAAGAAGAGCATGCATTCATTGAATTTTAGTGGTACTCAGGAAGATTTTGTTTTCCACACACACAAAAATTATACTTGATCACCATTGTTTTTCTACAGATGGATAGTAAGAGAAAAGTCAGAGGATATTTGTAAATTTACACATACATAAATAATACAAAGAAGTCCGAATTTTTAAATGTTAATTTAAGGATCAAATACATTCCTGTCATTAACTGCATCTGTAATGTTACTTGTCAATATCACTTGCTGTGAGTTAAAAAGTGTATGATAATATAATTGGACCATATTCTTGGGGAATTCTTACTTCTTGTTGCCTATTATCTTGTATGTAGGGGAGCGGATTGGTTCAAACAAACACAGCAATTGAATAGAAGCTGAGAGATTAATTTTAAATTATTATTATTGTTTTCAATATATCAGAGTTTATTTTCTGTAAATCAGTCATTTAGATATCCTAAAATGTCTTGCCACCTGGCTTGGTAGTAAAATTTACTTCTTCTAATTAACAACAAGGCTTGAATCTGAGGCTAGCGTGGACTTCTTGTTGCTGAACTGGCACAGCAAACGAGAATGTTGAAGAGGTGGTGGTTTCCAGTCAAAGAGGGTTTGAATCTCTTTGTTGTTTGCTGATGACTTTAAAGCCTGCCATTGACACTGAGCCAACAGCTTGCTCTTGTTGTCAAAGAAAGGACTCTGGAACAGGGTCAGAGAGATGCATGTTGGTTTCTAAATGGAGAGACCTTATTGGCAGTAAGCATAGTGATAAAAATAGCTGAAACTGTGGAGAGAACAAAGACCAAGGGAAGGGAAAAACAAAAGGTAAAAGGGACACCAGAGTTTAAACTGCATGTAATCAGACCCTGGATGTATCCTTGTTTCTGTGGTCTTTTTGTTATTGGCATATTTCTGCAATGTTTTCATTTCTTTCTTAGAGAAGGAGATTAGACAAACTGAGTTCTGATGAAAAAGAGTTGTAGGCACATGCACTAGTACAAAAAAGGAAAGAAGGAAAGAAAACAATGATTATTTAATTTAATGTCAGAATTAAGTAAGTTTCCAAGTAATTTTCAATAAAATTGGGTATAGGCCCAAGTATGAAAATGTTCTACTCAACACGGACAAGGTTGCCAATAATGCCAATCAACATTTGCAAGGAGGTTAAGCATTGTTAAGCATTTGAGGGTTGGATGGCCCTTCAGAGGGATCTGGATAGGCTGGACTGCTGGGCTGAGGTGAACGGGATGAGGTTTAACACGGCCAAGTGTCGGGTCCTGCACTTTGGCCACAATAACCCCATGCAACGCTATAGGCTTGGGGCTGAGTGGCTAGAAGACTGTGATGAGGAAAGGGACCTGGGAGTGTTGATCAATGCAAGGCTGAACATGAGCCGGCAGTGTGCTCAGGTGGCCAAGAAGGCCAACGGCACCCTGGCCTGTATTAGAAACAGTGTGGCCAGCAGGAGCAGGGAGGTGATCATCCCCCTGTACTCAGCTTTGGTGAGGCTGCACCTCGAGACATGTGTTCAGTTTTGGGCCCCTCACTACAAGAAGGACATTGACGCCCTGGCACGTGTCCAGAGAAGGGCAACAAAACTGGTGAGGAGTATGGAACACAAGTCTTATGAGGAGCGGCTGAGGGAGCTGGGATTGTTTAGTCTGGAGAAGA
>VXAL01008402.1:0-21755 GCA_013399475.1 Chauna torquata | reverse complement strand
CTGTGATTCTACGATTCTATGAAGATGCAACTAAATTTCTTAATTTCTTAGCAAACTGACAACGTATGTTTGCAGCAGGAGTTTGTCTTTGATGGTATTTCTTACTTCATTAAATAGTTTCCCCTGGTCTTATATATGAATGGTTTATCAAAATAAACAAACTCCTACATACAAACCTGGCCCTCAGGACCAGTGCCGGAGGTGCCAGTCCAGTTCAGCAGCAAATGTTACAATCTGAAGTAGAGCAGATCTCTGGGCTAGTTCAAGTCTGTCTGCATTTTGCCGAACTGAAGCCTGAAGGCTTTAGAAAAGTTTCTTCCCTACATCCCAGTTGATCTCCAAAGGTGGATACCAATGGTGGGGATGTCTGAAGTATTACCTTTCTTATTACAGCAATAAAAGATAACATTCTTGGTTTTTGTTCATCTGCTAGTAGGGAAATACAAATATTGTGTAATCAAAGCGGCATTGATCAAAAGTTCTGGACTGGCTTTTCAAGTTATGAATGCCAGAGTTTATATATGGATACTAGTTAGTCTTTTATTAGTACTGTGTGGCAAAACATGGAATATTCATAAGGAGTTCATTCTCTAGATGAAGAAAAATAAAATTCTATTTCAGCTTGACATGGGTAGAGAACTGCATAGAAACTGTTTTTTCCGCTGGAGTGATCTGCTATAGGAGTTAGCCATATGCTTTAAATGTGACTGACATGTCTCTGAATTTAATGTGTCACCTGCTGAGTTCAGGATCTGCTGTCTATCTCTCAATGAGTAAAAAATGAATTGCTTCAAAATGATTTATTGCCAGCAAAATAGAATGTGAAAACAAGAACAGAAACAGTGCTGTAAAGGCATCCTAAATTTCAAAGCACTATTTGATGAGTAAATTATTTCACAAATACAATCAAATATTCTTATTGTTAAGTTTCAGCCTTGATAGAAGCTATTGCACAGTCTAGTATCTGGCTTAATGCCATTAAGAACATGGAAAATGTACCAGTAACTGCCTGGGTTCCTACAGCATGTAACTCAGTGCAGAAAATGCAGGGTTATAATTTCAATCTGTGGAATTAATCTCACCACTTTTACCTTTTCCTGCAAAGCATCTACAGGAGCATCTTTAATAAAGGATTTTCATTTTCTATTTTTTTCTACAAATGGGTGACTTAATTTATAAAACTCGTCTGTGTACATGCTAGCAAAGGCTTGATACATACAGCTATTTTGAAAGTATCACAGGTTACCCTTCAAAAATGTTGAAAATGTAATAGATTGATATTAATGTTTTGTCTTTTTAATATTTTAACCTTAGAAAAATTAACATAAGTGATTAAATTAAGTGACAAATACTGAAGGTAAAAGCTCCAATTCATCAAGTATACATTTAAGTATAAATACAGTTGTCATGTAAACACTTTTACAATATAAACAAGATCGGTTCTATGCTTAAAAGTAGGGTTTAAAAAATAAATAATAACAAAAATAAATAAATCACATGGTTTATTGAATCATACTCAGTTTCTAGAAGAAGCAAACCAGTACACACCCATAAAGTATATTTCACATCCTTTAAAAAAATCCTAAGTTCTTATCTCCCTTTCAAGACAGCATCCATGTCATCCACACCAGGGTTACTTGCAAGAGCCATTCCTAGAGCACAAACAGAAGATACTCAAATAAAACTACTGTTTTTCTTTCCTGTCTAGAATTTGACCAATAAAACTCCACTATCAATAGCAAAAACAAGTGCTGCATATTAAATGTTCCTTGGCTGACAACACAGGCCACTTTGGTTAATTTTTCTGAGGTCAAATCACTCTTTGATCATCAGGTTGGTAATGACTCTTGCTTGTAGCCACCATTGCCACTGGATCCCCCAAGTTTCCCTTTAGGTGCCTGCTGTCTCAGATTTGGGACTATAATCTCTAAGATTAGCAAAATGTGGTTGGGCTATAAGCAGTCATGTGAGTGACACATGCAAATGGAAATGAGAGTGAAGGGTTTTGGCTTTTTTTCCTTCTAGTTATTACTGATGCTTATATTTTGTTCTCTTGTAATAACTACTAATGATTTAGGGTGGACAACAATCGCTTCCTCTGTGTAGGGCTGATTTTGCATGAAATGGTTTTTTGCTGTTTGGTTTTACAAGAAACAGAATTAGGGAATATGAATGACAGTGATAGCTTGCCAAGTCATGGTAGGTTATTTTAACCATTGATAAGATCTAGCTTCTAGCCAGCAATTAAATTTGTCCACTGCCTTTGAACATACATTTTCTACTATTTTGTGAGTGTTGCCACATTATGCTAACTACAGAGGAACCCTGACATTTTACTGAAACAGAAACAGAACTGTTACACTGAAACAGAACTGGGAAGTGTGGAGGGAGAACTAACGATCTACTTTCTGCAGTCTTTCTATATTTTAAATAGTTTCAGAGTTAGGAAGGAGTCAATTGCTGGGCTTTTTTGTTGTTGTCAGAGTTTGGTGTTTTTTTTTGTGTCTGTTTTTGGATATTCATGAAACTAATAACTCCTGTGGATAAAACAGATGTTTATGCCCCAGTATTAGTTAGGACTTCAAAGTACACTTCGAATCCCATTGTGATTCATGGCACATAGCAATTGTCAAAGTTCACTCTGGAAGATTTCCAGTACAGACAGGTCTTGGAAACAAAAATACAAACTGTCCCCCGCAAAAAAACCAGATGAATGATGTCACTTGTGCATAGTTATGCATAAATTAACTGCAGACTTGACCATTCAGTGTTAAACTGAAAGCGGACTTGTTTGGCAGACGTTAGGTGCTGCCCAGACTAACCTGCCCAGTCCCAGACCACTAGAACTAAGTTCCTGAGCAGAAGTGTGTGCTTGGAGGTACAGCTGATGATATAACTGCCTTTCTATATGACACAGAAAGGAAATGTTCAGCATAAACAAATACAGTTATTGGACTTCACGAGTCTGAGTCACATGCAGCTCCAAAGTTAACTTCAGGACCAAGTGGTTCATAGCCATACTGGTGGAGATCTTCCTTTCATTTCTATACCTTGAAGAAGAAAGACCATTTCCAGGCCTTCCTCGTTTGAGGGCGTAAAGCAATTCCTTAGCAGAACAGCAATATGACATCTGCAATTCTGAATGTATTCTCTTAAAGGTACAAAGAAGTCTATTGTCATGTTTGATAAGACTGGAAACAAAGTCTTTGGAATTATGAAAATCATTCTCTTCTTTTTATGATGTGCAAATCACCATGCTGCTTGAGAATAAAGAGCCCTGGTCACTGTGATCTGCTTTGGATGTGTGATCTCTTGTAGCTCAATCACCTTTCCCCTCCAACTTGAGTACTACAAAGAAGAAAGTTTACACTTCGGGAACAGCTTCACGCACACAGCTTCAGCTGCTGGCAGTGTGGACATGATGCTCCTAAGCTTAACATTCAAAGGTAAATTTAACACATAAAACCCAGGAAAAGTGAAGTTTGGGAGTGAATTTCACCTTCTCTCATTAAAAGGGAGAGGGACTGGAAAAAGTGCAGAGGTTTTCTTTCCAAATACACTCACACAGGAGTAAGGCTGCCTCTATCAAAAAAAGTGACTTGGATCTCCATTGAGCACTGCCACCTAGTACGCAGCAGCAGTGGCTAGCCCATGGACATCCATGCCCTTTCACCACAGAGATGGCAAAACAGATGACAATGGGATCCCTGACAGATTTGTTAGTGTCAATGTCTGCACATGTCTTTGCTCAGTGACATGAAGTATGCATACACAAGATAGCACTATTGTACTACAACACTTTTATATTTTATATCTTATTGTACTACAATACTTTTATAGCTGAGCTACTTTCTCAAATACATGAATTACAGATTAAACACAGGATTTGAAATCAGGTTTTTAGCTTGAAAAGTATATAGTTGTTCCTTTTCCAGCTTCTGTTCTATAGGTGAGACTCCAGAACGTTTGACAACAGTCAAGCTTTTCCTAGGGATTGTAATTTTGTCATCTCCCTTCTTTGCCATGTTAGATTTAGCCCTGAAGTCAAAACATTTCATTTTGCTGTATTGTATTTTAGCCATAACAACAAAAAGAAAACTCAAAATAAAATAAAATAAAATAAAAATATAGATAAAACTATATTGCCCTTCTAGGAGACTTTGATGGTCTGGACAGATAAATCTTTTGCTTATCACTGAAAGTGGGCAACACATTATATTACAGCTGTGAAGGCACTGAAGTTTTACAGAACTGAAATAATTTCTGGGTTTGTTTCTAACTTCCACAAACCAGACTGTATTAATGTAGTGCTTTCAGCTCATAGAATTCTTGAAAATACAGTGAATGTCACAGCAAATACCAATAACAGATTTTCTGGGGTTTAATAATTATACCAAAAAAAAAAAATCCCAAGTAAAAGTATTATTACATGTGTGTTTATCAGTATTAATCTTAGTAAGAACTGTAATGTGCAACTTCTTCACAAGATCTCTAACATAAAATGATTTTAAGCAATAATAAAGAAATTG
Source organism: Chauna torquata (assembly GCA_013399475.1). Taxonomy (NCBI): domain Eukaryota; kingdom Metazoa; phylum Chordata; class Aves; order Anseriformes; family Anhimidae; genus Chauna; species Chauna torquata. The sequence continues at coordinate 17,226 of VXAL01008402.1, read as the reverse complement.
ATTTTCTAGAGTGACATAAGAACAAGCTTTCTTATATGTAAAAATTTCTTATATGTAAGCTTTCTTATATGTAAAAATGCAAATATATATAGAAATGGGTGGATGGATAGATATCCATCCATCTACCCATCCATGGGGTAGACAGACAGGTAGATGTACTACATAGGAAAAGCACATTCTCCCAGAAGTGAACAGCCATATTCTGGGATTGCAGTCAGATATAGGATGAGGAGAAGTAAAGTTTGTCTCCTAATACTGGAACGTGCATACTAGACCTTGCATAATTAGAAGTATATATTTTCAAGGCATACAAGTAAATAAAGTGATTTCCCAGCTTTGCTTTGCAGAAAGGTTGCCAGCCTAATTATTAATGCATTTCTGAGAGAGGGAAGAGGAAAGAAAATCACCTCTTGCGTCTCCCTGATGGCGTGCTCAACCCCAGTGCCAGTCCTACCTTCCTTACTGGGGGAAGTTCTCTCAAATCAGCATGGCAGTGAGCCACCAGAGCAGGGCTGCTGTTTGAGGGGAGGACAACCAAGAGCACCCCATGGCAGGTAGGGAAGGGACCTCTTCAGCCAGAGCACATCCCAGAGTACCTAAGCAAGGTAAGTGGGGCAAATCTAGAGATGGTGGTCAGGTCCAACCAAGCATCCAGAACATAACACAGTATTAGGATCAAGAAGAGGTTAAGATGGAAAGTCAACCCATAGGTGAAGGTCTGGCTCAAGTCAGGCCGGGGACCAGCACTCACCAGGATAGCTGAGACAGGGACCAGCTGCCCCAGGCTGAGCTCAGGTAGAACTCAGGTGGCCCTGGGTGTGGGGGGACACAGGTGAGGCTGGTCAGGGTCACTGAGGCTTATTAATGCACTCAGGACCCTGACAAAATGCTTCACAGGGTAGAAAAACTGGATTTGCCAGTGTTACACTAATATGAAGTATGATATGGTACCTATGTGTTATACTATTGTGGGGACACACCCACCCACACACCCTGAACTACAGAATATGTTAACTCCTTTTCTAAAAAGGGCTTGTTTTTCTGCAGAAGACGAATAGGAAGATCTGTACAGACCCAGTTTTTGCCATGGTGGTTGCAGATAACTTGTGGGTGGTATTTTGGCAAAGGAAAATGCATTTTATTAGAGACACAAAGTATGGTGTGTTATTACATCTACCCACCCAATGATGGAGGTTAGAGATGGAAAAACATATTAATTCAGTTATTCCACATTTGGATATAAAATTGTAGATATAGTAATCCATAAGAAACTATGTTAATACATTTCACAGAGTCCAGTAGGGTGAATTTGTATATTTTCTAGAAAATGGTGGAGCAAGATACCGTTCTTTGACTAGTGGATAAAGAAATATCAAAGTAGAAATTATTAGAAAAATTCTGAAATTTGACCCCCCAAAAATTTCTCTATTAGTTTTACCAATATTAACCATTCACACCCAGTAATAATCGACTGTTTTTTCAAGGAGGAACAAGGAATTTCCAGTGTTTCTTTACAGCAGTAAATCACATTAATGCTCTATCACTTAAATATTCTCACAAATAAATATGAGATGAAACACTCCAAATCAACGAATTAAAGAATTTATCAGATATTTGCTGATACATAGAAATAACAGTAATACTTTGGAATGACATGCTTCTGTATATAGTTTAATAGGCATAATATTTCTAATAAATGTTATGGCATCTAATCATTATAACCATGCCAGATGCTGGATTGTACAGGCAAAGGTTGGTTTGAATGTGCTGTTATGTTAGACATACTTGCCAATATTAAACAGACTGTGACTACTATCTGTACATTTGTGTCTCTCTAGGGCATTTTTAAGATTTTTTTAATTAGCTTTTGTTTCCAAGCAGTGCTTTCATTTTTCTTGATAAAGCTTTTGTTTTTCCAGGTTTTATTGAATTCAGATTAGGTTCCACATTTCCTATAATCATTACAATAAGAATATGAAGCTTTTAATAATATATGAAAACTAGCAATGATAAGTATCTTACAGTGTTTTCAAATTCAGTTAAGAATGAAATAGTTTAATGGTTACTTCCTTTTATTGTTTTAATTTTGGCACAATCTTGTAGAAACAGTGTTTCTCATTAGAAAATTCGAATAACAGAAGGCTATGAAAAATGAATGAGTGGTTGAGACGTGGTGACATAAAGCACATTACCTAACATAGGTGCTAATTGTAAGAAGCTCCCGTCTGTCTTGCCATCTCATAAGTCTTGGATCTTAAGCAAGTTACTCTATGTTTCCTTGTCAAGGTAGAAAGCACTTGTTCAAAAGCTGTGTTTATTTATCCTTTGCTGTATTTGTCACTGTTTGGGGTAAATGCAGACACAGTAGGTTAAGCTAAGAGTGAGCATATTCCATATGTTGCCAAGAAGATGTAAATCTAAGTATGACCAGAAAATAGGTTAGCATGATTTATATTTTCTCTGCACCCAGAGAGAAAATTGTGATTCTCTGAGTCTACTGTATAAGCTTTACAATTCTAGACACCCTTGAGATTGAATCTAACAGTCCGCACCTATTTTCTTTATTTCTTAAAATTTTTCCATTGACTCCAGTTAGGGCAACAAATTCTATCACATAGTTTTAAACCTATTGTTTTGTATGAGCAGTAAGATTTAAGTAAATGATTATGAACCAACACAATTTTCCACAAATTAAAGTAGCCAAACAATAACCATTTACCTTTACAGATATTAATAGTAGGTTTACCAAGCAACAACGCTCACTATTACGTTATAAAAAATGATGTTTATTAATGGTGTCTCATCACCTTTCACAGCAGGGCTTCTCATCTTATTTTGGCATAATGACTGAGCCAGCATCAGATTTTAAGAACGAATGTTATCATTATTCACTACAGTACCACACCAAAGCTTCACTAGAAAGCAATAAAGAACAAAATGTATATTTTAAAGACCCTCATTTTCTCCTAAATGCTTGAATTAAGTTGCAGTCTGTGGTGTTCTGAGAATTGAGTTATGTCCTAAAGCAATACTTCTGAAGAAGTGCATCATGCCTGGAAATTGGGCTCTGATTAGTCTGTGAGTTTTCTAATACAGACTACTGATTTTCTGCTACTGTAGCTGCCATTGGATTTTGTATTCTGGCATGGGGATTCTTTCTGTTGCATGAGAGAATGATGAATAGTTGTCTGAGTAGCTCCAAACACATACTTACTTCCTCTCCAATAAGAACAACAGTCAATATCATTTAGTCACAGAAAAGCATCACTACAACACAACAAATCTAAGGAATGCTTTCTTTTTATTACTGATTCTAGCTACTAAATTGTAGCTCTTCCACAAGCTTATTTGTATTGCTGTTCTGCTCCAATGAGCAGCTATTGCTAAAAAACAAGGATGGGCCTTCAAACCCCCTAAAATACTAAAGCATGAATTTAAAAAGGGGCATGATATGTAAAGTACCTGTGAAACAGCAGCAGTCCTAACACTTACAACACTTTCACTCATATTTGAATCTCATTTTAATGACAACAACCGAAAAGTCATGCCAGCAAAATTCAGAGCATGCCAGAAACAGTATGAGACTTGGTTAAAAGCTGCTGAAGGTTTCTGTACTAAAAAAAAACATCAATTTATTGGAACTGGGGAATTTGCAGATCTCGACACATTTGATAAATTTCATGACATGAAACTTTTGTTCATTTGGAGACAGAGTTTTAAGCTGGTAAATTATTCTGCTTTTACATTTTCAAGATAAAAAACTGGAAGGCTAATTATTAGATGAACATTTTTTTCAAAGTACTAATAAGCAAAAATTTTCTTAAGATCAAAATAAGAAGGGAAAAGTTTGAAATTAAAATGAAATTCTTTACAATGGCCTAAATGAAACATTTTTATTTTCAGTTTACAGAAAACTGTAAGATGTTTAATGACTTTCTTTGTTGATATCCCACAGTGAGCTACAGGAGAAAAAAAAAAAATCTTAACATTTCTTGAAGACTCCATGTCTCTAAAGAGGCATTACTTAGAAATGCATTTACAAACTTCCATCATATTGGTAAGGTGTACTGTGTTCTTTAATCACAACACAGTAGTAAAGCTTTCTTGCTAGTCACCTAAGCCCTGATTCCATTGCCACTGAAGTCTAAGAGAGATCCCATGGGCAAACGGATTAATGAAGCCCAGAATACCATATAGAGTAGCCTGAAGTTACGGTGTAGCTTTGTATAATACAGCAGTAAGTGTATGTCTACTCTGAGATTATCTGTTGTGCTTCCCAGACTTATATTCTAAATATGGTCACGCTTACAGGACAAGTAAATTAAATACTGTGAGTATCAAACAAAAATAAAAGTTGGTGACCAGTTTCAAATTTTCTATTTTTCTGACCATTCTGGAATGGAAATCACTAGCCAATGTCTCACAGAATTTAATGGTTCAGGATCAGGCACGTTGTTGCCAAACTGGTAAAAAAACTATAATTTTCATCAATGCAGCCAACTGCAGGGTATGACATGGAGCGCAATTGCCCTACATGTAGTCACAGCCTATGGAAGCTCTATGCTGCTCAGTATTTCCTTGCATAGTGCATGGGCTTCTCACCAGCTTTGTCCACCTGGCGTGGAGATGAGAATCTATTGCTCTCATCCAGTACAATATTTATATTTGGAAAAAAAAAAAAAGATGTTTTAAAATGATGTAACATCCCTATGATGGTCACAGAATGGAATGGTATGCAGGATGGAAATCAGACATCAGACAAAAGCTGTGCATACAAACCCCCTCAGCCTGCACAAGAGTAATAACCACCTGTAGTCTCTGCTATTCAGGTCATGCCCCAGATATGGACAATGACAGACCTAGCTTCCTCTGCCTAGATACCTATTCCTCATTTTTAGAGCAAGGCAGCTTTACCTGGGCTGGGCTGAGCCTGCATGGCAAAGCAACACACAAACAGCATTGTTTTGGGTACTATAACAATAAACAGACAAAAAAATGCAAAAAGAACAACAGATTTACGTACCTGCCAAAACCTACTTTCAGGGCTCTGCCTCCTGTGCAGAACTGGATAATAACTAGGGCTGAGTGAATAAGGTGTACATTTTCTGTTAATATTGATCTGAGTTTTTAAATAAACCCACTCTGGCTGCTGTTGTACCTGTGTAGCAGTCACTGGAGCCAGTGCATTCTCGACCAGAGGGATGAGATAAAAATTTAACTCTTTCTAGCCCTCTGTCCATTAAGATGAGATGGCCTGGAAACTCAGGTCTGTTTTTCACCTCACCTCCATGTCCCTTGTATAATAAAAATTCCCTGTATTTTCACTGGTTATTGATATTCCATTATCAGAATGCTGTTATACCACTGCCATTTACATCTAAATATGAAGTCATTGGTAACAATACTAGTTACTGAATTTCTAATTAACAATTAAACATGTATTCTCAGATGGATATTTTTTTAAAAAAAATAAAAATAAAAATAAAAAGGAAAAGGAAGAAAGGATCACATGCCTGACCTACATCCTCTTTTTAAAAAAAGGTGTATTGGTAAACTAATTAGCATGAGTGCCAATTTGGGAGTGAGCAGCTCTGCAACTTGGGATCTAAGGGAAGATGGCACTCTGTAGGTACGTCAGTATGGAGCAGCTGAGAAACAGAGCTCTTCAGCAGGGGTTGAGGAAGCGGTTTCTGAGCATCTGGGAACCTACAGGCTGCACACTGGCAAAACAACGCTCCTTTGTCAGGACACATTAATCTTCTCCGTTCCCATTCCCCTGCACAGCCAGGCAGATTGCTGGATGCTGTACCCAGAGCTGCAAGGAGCAGAGTCAAAGTCCCACGTCTTGTACACTCCTTGCTTTCCCTCCTGGAAGGCCAGCAGAGCCCCGGGTACAGCAGGGCTCCCCGTGATGAAGCCCAGCCCTGGCACCAGGCTTCAGGCAGCATTACACACATGATATCTGGGAAGTTGTGAAGATTCCTGCTTCTTCAAAAGTGCCCTGCACCCCTGACTAAAGGCCAGTCAGACTCAGCAAGGCAGGTATTTCTTTTTTTTACGTCAAATCCTTTCAGGTTTTTTGTTTGTTTGTTTTCTGTTAGAAAGCTCTCCTGCATGCATATCTAGTGCAGCATTTCAGAAGCAGTCTGCTAGAAGAAAATATGCTCTTGACATGAAGCAAACTTTACGGTATCCTTTGATATGTCAAATTATATCAGTGAATATCAACAATATTCTCCAAAATACAGCATGTTTTTAATACTCAAAGTTCCTGGCAGAAGTGTGCCAAAGTTGTTGTGAACAACTTGCTAAAAAATAAAATAATTATAAGAAGTTTTGCAGATATTTTTCCAGGTCTGCCAAGTTTCCTAGTAAACTATCTCTGTACGTGAGTTGCTAGGTTACTGAAAGTAAAACCTACTCAGCAAACCTAAATCAATAAGTCATAGAAAAGACAAAACAGGTATTTTCTTTCAGGATAGCAGAAAATATAGGTCAGGAAAAGTTTTATTTCATTTGTCCTCCCAGTGGGACCTGCATTGGTTGAGAAGGTGAGCTGGTACAGATACACTGAATTATCTGAATATTAAATCCGGGCACATTGCCATGATTTGATGAGCTTCTGTTAAAGAACCTAACTGTAAAAAATGATGTCATGCTATCCACTGTTCAGTGCCAGGATTTGTATTAACATTGATTCACCCTTTACGCTGGACAAAGTTTTCAAAAATATGGAGTTCTTCATCATGACTTTCTCAAAGGTTTATTACTTGTTCCTTGATTGGTTGCCATGAAATGATCCCTCCTTTGATCCTTCTATTTATTACAAAATGATTGACAGAATAGAAAGCAGAAGCATGGCATCCCTGTTCACCTATTTCCGCTTCAATAGCAATAGTCAATATCCTCTGTCAAAATGCAGCGCTGACAGTGACAAATCAATTGAGCTATTTTAAAATTTTTAGACAACACTTACTTAGTTTAAGATAAAAGGGAGTCTGTGCTTCTCAGATTTCATATGATTTATTTTTTCTTACTAATGAATACATTTGCACTGGAAAGATTAATGGATTATATTTTGACACAATGAAAAGAACTCTCACAGTGCAGAAGTTTGGAGCTCATCAAACCACAGTAATATTTAATTAGTACCTAAGATGTCTAAAATGTAGACCTTAAATACCTATTTAAAAAGAAATCCCAAAAAACCTAGCACCTACCCTAACAAAAGTACATATGAGTTAGCTGATTCTCAGTGCAGTGAATTAGAAGACTGTTTCCAACATATGCATTGAGATGCTTCACAGACAAGGTTTTATTACGTTTAGACAATTATAAGTTGGAAAAAACTAGCAGGATTTCCTTCAGACCAGTCTTACTGCAACAGAGCCTTAAGCCTAGCCTCCCATATGATACAGTCATATACAAAGAAGATGTAAATCACTAAGAAGTCCAAAGGGTAAATTTTTTTTTTTTTAAGGTACTCTACAGAAATATACATGGATAGCTAGCATGTGAAACAGCAGTGTAGGAAGAAGCAGGGTTGAAATATAGCAACGCATTGCTACAGCTCAACTGAGAGTACAGGAACTAAGCTCATTTACTCCACTTGCAAATTTGGTCTACGTATTACATTAACCTAGGGTTGTTTCAAACCTGTGTTCAAAAATTCAAGCTAAACTTGCAGTTTTCTCATTTTCTATATTGCAGGGAACTCTTCCTACCCTTTCATGAACTTTGGGTTGTTGGTTTCTTTCTTATTACTATTTTATTTGTTATCATACTTCCTTATTATTTTCATCAAGAAATGGGAGTTCAAAAGTCTACAAGATAGGCTGTTTTATCTATAGGTCTGGCCTATATGAAATTAAGAAGTGATACGATCTTGCCACAAATTCAATTTTGGCTCTGAGGACCTCCCAGTGTTGCTGTGCTTCTCTGCATGCCACAGGGGAAATAAAAGAGGCACAAGAGAGAGAAATTCAACAACAACACTGAAAATCATACCTGTAAAACATTCTGGCTTTCAGCTACAGACAGCTGAGACATATGCAGATGAATTCAAGACTGAATCTAAGGAGCTTTAGCTTTCCTGGGCTCTTTATTTAACTCTCCATTTGAGATTCTGCCTAGATTTTGTTCCTTCCTTGACATGTGTGTATGGTAGTTAAGTATATAGTGCTCTGTGAAATGTGCTTGGAAGTATATTGTTAAAAAGACTAGAACATAACAGAGCAGAAAGTTCCTTTCTAGAACCAATAATAGCCAATAATAACATTTCCACCATCGTAAGTACTGATACTGGCCCTTACTTATTACAAAACCTATGTCCAAGGTAACCAGAGAGTTATATTTTTTAAACAATGATGAAAACACGTTATGTTTTCTCAGTCCTTTCATTCTTGCTTCCATGGCTGGATGTTTTTAATAATTCTTCTACCAGTTGTTAAGAATGGCACCATATATATCCCAGTTAACATTCACAGAACGGTGCTTTAAAAAATATTGTCATGAACTATATTCATGCATCTACTGCAGTGACTCACTAGTGCTGGAGTACCTGATAGTTCTTGTTAGAAAGAACATTTTTTAAATCTGTGGCAGAAAGTGGTGTGCTAGTCATTTGACAGGTAGTTAAAGGAACAGTTTTGTTCCATCTCTAGATAGATTCATGAAATGACTAAATTAATATCAACCCTTTCTCTTCCAGGCAGAATTTCCCTTACTCACATCTAACAGGACAAAAGTTAAGATTGATGTTTTCCTATTACTTTCCTGCAATGAGTTTCTGGTACAGATTAAATAGAATAATCTTATTTTAGATCTTCCTTCTTATTTAGTCAGGACCACACACAGAAACACTTTCTCCTGCTGTCCAGAGACTTGTTAGACATCTGCATGACACATAACCTCAGTTAAAGAAATACACTGCTTAGAGCAAAACTCTTAAAATCTGCCTCAGTTCTGTCTGTGAGATTTTGAAAAGGTTTAGGGCTGTTTTTGCAGGAGGGGGATCAATTGTTTTCAATATAGTGTTGACAGAGGGGAAGAAACTGCTTATAAAAGTGTTAGCAGAGAGCTGCCATGTTTGCATTGACATGCACTAATAGTTCAAATTAAGCATGATAAAATATTCTGTGGTTACTATTTAATGCATGAAAAGGTCAAAAATCCTCTTTATATTAAATCTGTAGTAGCCAACATCAAAATTTAGTGAGAAAGATCAAAGGTCTGGTAAAAGCCTTAAGAGCTGTTAGCTGAGGGCTTAATAAAGACCTGCCTTCTGATCTTATTGTCCTGTAAAGTGTTCATCACACTGTGGCCTTTCATTTGGCAGGATAAGCAATGATAGTCAATATTACTTGCAAAGGCTTTTTATTTAGAGACATCTCTGACTATTAACATTAAAACCATCATGCACTGTGTTATATTCTCACACATTATGCAAGTAGAAAACAAACAGGCCCATTGTTGAGATAAAAGCCAGTGTGTGGTATCTGCACAAGCGTTTCCAAAAATAAGTGGCATTACTTAAATGAACTAAAAACGCAGTTAATGTCTCCGTACACGTATTTGTCAATGGCTGTATAAATACAGAAAAACTGTAACAAACCATGAAAACTATAAGTATCCAAAAGAAAGAAATGAGAGACTGGATGCTGTGTAATGGGCAAAAGAAAAACCCAAGGGATGATTTATTTTAACAGCTGTGTTTTGTAAGTACTACGGAGTAAGTTGTACATACTGCAGATAGCCCTGAAGGACCTTAGGCTTTCTGTGGACCTCTGTCATTTCTTTTGTTTCTTCACCCCTTTTTTATTGGTAAGGCTTGTTTTAATTTTAAAACTTAGACTCAAATAATTTGATTCTCCCCAAAATTGGATTCAAACTGCACCACTGGATAAATAAAACAACAATAACAACAAAAATAAATATAGGCAAGTAGTAAGCTGAACAACAGTATTATGCAAACGAACAATTTTTTTTTCAATAATAAATCAAAGTGTCAAAAAGATCTGTAGCTGCTCTATTTAAATTCTGAATATTTTCTGCTAATAAAATGTGCATGTTCCTAATTTAAGAATCAGATTTGTCCACTTAGGTTCACATACAACTCTGAGAGTCAGGAATACACACGGCTGTCTCACAGACAATGCCAAACCCAGCAAACCCGGCAGGCAGGTAGTCAACTAGTTCAGATATTTCCCAGCTTCCAAGCTGTATGCCCTCGGATTGCACTGGAATGAGACCGCCTCTGTTGACAAACTCTTTACAATATTCCCCAGCACAAATTTAACCTGCTCCAACTAGGACTTCCTTGGAGGGGTCCTGATTGCAGTTAGACTTGTCCAGTAGCCCATCACAGCAGGGAGTTTGCATGAAGCCACCCGGTATTGGAGGCTAAGACAGTTTACAAAACCTGAGCTACTCCCTCTTGGTTGGCTTCAGTGCCTGGAAACATTCTCATGAATGTTAAATTTCTATCGACATGTAGCCCAAGGGTTTGTTTTGTGAAACATCATGAGGCTCTGTGAAATTTCTGTAAAGGCAAGCAAGCAAAAACAGGAAACATGAAAAAATTAGTCTAATATTTATGTAGTTATAAATAATCATGGCAACACTGAACTAGGCTGATTAAGTTTGATCTGTTTTCTCCTAAATTCTAGTCACTGTAGAAATGGTGCCTCCATCTTCGGTACACACTGGAGGAACAAGGTGAAGCAGCATGAGGAACTTTTTGGGACCCTCCTCCAGACAGAACAGGACTTCAGTAACTCTCACACAAATGAAAAAAATAAAAATGCACTGGGTTTCTCCATTCCTGCTTCACCACAGATGTCTAATGCTCCATAGATGAGACCTTTTCTATTGCAGCTCACCAGCAGGCATAACATGATGTGGGGTCCCTTCCAATAGAAAAGAGCTAGTAGAAATTTTGATACTGTAAGACTTGTTTCAACACCCCAAAATTTCTTGAATGGAGTTTCTAGTCTGCACTGCAGTGTGCTGGATGAGAAACTTTTCTTGTAGACCAAGCCTAAGCAAAGCAAATTAGGCAGGCATTTCCAAAGAAAATAATCAGTACTGCTCTTTGGTAAACTTGTATTTTATCACCTGGTGACACTTACTGGAACTCTAGGCACTTCAGAAACCTAATGCTCTGCACATTACCCAGGCTCTCTATTCTGTACAAGAGCCAGGGCATTGAAAGCCTTCTGAGGCAATGCTTGACTTCAGCCCAGCACAGACACACACTGCACATGAAGGATATTCTCATTATTAGAGAGCTATAGGTCATGTCACTGTCATCACTCTATTTTAGCACTGCTCAGTTAAGTAGAGACATGTGTTCTCTCTCCTTGCTTCCTTTCATCTCCTCTTTCTGATGTGTGGGAGACTGTCCAATGCAAGATTATTTTTTTTCTTTTCTTTTAGGATAACATCGAAACACCTTCCATGCAGGCTTCTATATCTCAGTTAATTTAGGCTCATTTTATAACTGCATTAGAACTAAGCTAGGCTGAAAACATTGCTTAGTCAGGCGTATACTTTGTTTCTGATCTCTGTTCAGGACTGAAATCTTGCTCTTCAGAGGACTCACACAAATATAGGCCAATGATTTCAGAGGGCCTGGATCAGTCCCTGGATGAATGCTAACAGCAGTGTATTGAATAAAAGAGGGCAGGGGAGAGATTCTCATGGAAGAACAAAAGCAACCTGAGCATAGGTGAATATACCACTATAGGTGGCATATGTGTAGCACATAAAACCTAGCAATGTGAAAACAAAGTCAGACAAGATCAGCTCTTTAGTACAAATGCTTTTCTTGTAGTATTAACAACTTGTGGAGAAGGAAAAGGGAACATTCTGCTCCATTTAACTTAAGCAATATTATCTTTAAAAGAATAGTTAAAATTGCTCTAATTGTAACGTAAAGTGGTCATTGATTTGCAATCTAAACTCATCTCCCAGAGCCCAAAATGCTGCCTATTTCTTCATACCTTGCACTCAGATGCCACAGCACAGCTCACTGTTGCCTTGCCTGCACAGTGTTTACCAATGGGACGTCTACCACAGTGACTACACAAAGTCCAATGCAGCAGTGAAGGCTGCAATATACAGTGAAGAAAAAATAAACACAAAAATGAAAGTGCCTTCAAATCAGCTGCAAGTTTCTGTCAATACCTACCTGTTCATCTGCTTATTCTCAGGTTGGAGAAAATTCTGGGCAAAAGGTAAAGCTTAATCTCTTCACTGACTCACAGGAATGGAAGCAGTAATATGGGTTATTTTGGGTTTTACTTAAGTGATATGAAATGGTTAAAATCAAATGAAAATCAGAGGACAAGTGGTAAATTACAATGTCACTTGCACTGGTTTACTTACTGCATCTTACAAGACAGTCATCACTGGATTGTGAAATTCTGAGTTGTGATCTACAAACAGTTTTGAATAAACTCGTAGCAAAAATACTGAGACATAAAACCGCTAGCAGCATAACACAATATTTATTTAATCTCTCATCTATGAAATCCATTCCTTGCTCAACAGATAAAGGTTTTGGATAATTATATTTTGAAGAAAAGTGACTTATCAGTGAATAAAGCCTTCATCCTCTTTTTATTGGTTTCAGTCACAGCTGATATCACATCTGACCCCTGGAACACCTTCTGTACCTACAGCAGAATGCTATCTTAAATTGAATATCAAGAGATTACAGAATTATAGCTTTTGTGAATCAAGTTTAAATTGTTTGATTTTTTTTTCNAAAACCCCACAACTCGGATGTTCAGAAACAACAGCCCTGAAAACACCATGAGTTCCTGTGTTCTGTTCTGTGTTTATGCAGTGTTATAGTCCTTACTTTCCGTAACTTTAACCCTAGGATGACAGCAAGAAATTGTACATGTAGCCAACTGTGATAATATATTAATAAACTCTACAGAATTTGGCAAGTATGAGGAAGACCATTAGGGGCAATGCTAACAACTTCTGCCAAAGCTCACAAGCAATACCAGGAAGCATACCTAGGGTTAAAGCAAGCAGAAAAGACTTTTGATGTTTTCCCAGGACTGTGAGGTTAAACCACGCAGAGCTGGATGTGTGTGTTCTCTTCTTTAATATTCCACAGAAATGTTTTTCCCACTAACTTTCAGGGCAGTTCTTGAGATCATCTTGTGTGGCAACTTTACAAATAAAAATTAAAATTAAAGCAATGATGATGTCTGTAATATGAGGCCATTGAAGACAAAATCCAGAAACCTGTACACATACCAGGGAACATGCTGTTCAGAGAGCAATTTCATTGGAAAAAGAAAATCCACATAAGCCTTTGTCAAGTGAGGTACAATCACAGCATGAATCAGAGTGGGAGATGGCATTCTGTTAAGTGTTCAGTCCTACCCAGGACAGACACAGAGAGTTGTGCATAAAAGCATGGTAAAATAGCGATGAGCCAGACTGATAACACATGATTTGCCCTTCTCCTGCCAAACAGCAAAAATAAGGCAAATTTCCCTATAATCTTTTCTCTGCTCATACTGTCCTTTTTTGTTACCCTGGTTTCCAGCTTCAGTGGGCTTATGTGATCATGTTGTCATGCATCTGCGCATGTGCGTGCCTGTCCGCATTTGTACGTGTGTGTTTTGAGCTCATGGACCAATTTCAGCTCAGCTGGAGAGAACGTGAAAGCATAAATGAAGTTGCACAAGTTTAAATACGATAGGCAGCTGTGCGGAGAAGCACTATCACTGGCTCTTGCAGGGGAAGGATGACCTCATGACCTCAAGCTCACTGCCCATTAAGGATTCCAATACAAGAGAAAAATTTGGTACGTGCCCAATCCCCCTACTATACCAAATGTACTCGTTTATGTACACAAAGTAAAACCAGACATCACTGGTTCCAGTCTCCTCAAAATAACTTGTTCTCCTACTTCACGGAGTAATTCTGAATAAGGCCTGATATTCATTGTTGCTTAGTACAAAGGACTACACCTCAGGCTTAAGAGTGCAAACCATGAACGCTTACAAGAATAAGGTTTTTGGCTCTAGGGCACTACTAAAGTTTGATAAATCTCTGCCAAGGTAAAGAAGGAACTGAATAATCTGCCTATCATTTAATTTCTTTTGTGCATGATTTTTGCCCTCATATACTCGCCTTAGAGCAAAAACAATTTGCATTTCATTAAGGATTAAAAGTCCTGGCCCCACTGAAAATCCTAGCAAAATTTCCTGTGATTTGAATTTCATTGAATGAATCTGAAGGATACTATCAATGTAGAAAAAACATTTCCTGTTTCTTACAAGTGTAACTACTCTTGCTGCATACAAGGAAATAATATTAGGTTGTAGGGAAGAAAAACACTCAAGTGATTAGGGTTTTTAATTCTGAACTGTGGATTATTTGATGTCAAAGACAAATTATAGTTGTACAGGTTTAGATGACAAATATAATGCAACTGGATAATAATGAATTTTTCTGTTTGAATCAGATTCCTTAGAAATAAAAACTAGCTTCAAAACAGTGCAATAAGGAGATGATCTAGCAAAAAACATGTAGCTCTTCAGATCAATTTTTTTCTGCTGATGAAAGTTTATTGTAGATTTATATGCTATACTTAGAAAGTACAGTCTTTCAGATATCTGTTTTCAGATATATGGAGTGTTCTAGACCTATTTACATCACCAATGGTTATGGGTCATGCTTTTCACCTCATATAACTCAGCTTTGATAGAAGGACAAATACAGAGGCAAGTAAATGAGTCAGATCTTATGCAACCTACACTTTCAAAACGGGGGGAGGCAAGATTAAATTTGTTTTAGTCTCAGAACCGGTTATGCTAAGTCATCTATGGCACTGTAACACCAAATGCTCACCTATCACCTGTTTGGGCTTTCAGTGCTGTGCAGATGGGATACTCCTAACAGGAGCATGCAAGATGATATAACAACTGCCATGCATTAGCTGAGGATTAACTTAGTGTCTAGTGTCTTTCTAGATTTCATACAGGTCTGTTGGGCCACATTCAAAGGTAACATGCAAAGGGACACAGGTATGGAATGCATCTTAAAATATGATGTACATTAAAATAAGCAACACTTTGTACCCCTGTGATAGACTGAAAAGATATGAGACTATGTGACAGATCTCCCAAACTTTACTTTGCTAAAGTGCAGTGTCACCCTATATAAATATGTCTAAATTCACAGGCGAGTAGGTCAGTGGGGAATCTTCCAGGATTTTTCAGAGTTAGCAGTAAGTTTAATCATCAGGCAGATTCTTACTCCCTTCCGCTCTCAGACTATTGTAACTATTGCATTGAACAATACAGAATCATAGAATGACAGAACAGCTTGGGTTGGGAGGGACCTTAAAGATCATCTAGTTCCAACCCCCGTACCATGGGCAGGGACACCTTCCACTAGACCAGGTTTCTCAAGGTTGATCAGGCTGACTGACTGAGGTGATCAGCTCAGGGGCAGGTGCGCTCTGCAGCAGAGCAGGGGATTGCAGTGTGCGGGGGGATTCATGCATTGAGGCAACCCCAGGGAGTGGAGGGAGCCGCCAGCAGCCGGCAGCCCTCACAAGAGCAGCAGACGAGGCTTGGCCGGGGCAAGGAGCAGTGGAGGCCACCCCCAAATGTGCAAAGGCAGCCCCTGGGGAATGTAAACGACCAGCAGTGCGGCTGCCAGGGTACTGTCACTGCCACTTCCAATGGCAGTTGTAACCTGCTCGCAAGGAGCTCCAGCCATGGTATCCACCCAGCAGAAAGCCATGTCCTCTGCATCCCATGCGGCCTCTGCACCCCCAAGAACGGATGCAGCTACCCAGACAGAGCTCCCAAGGGAACATGCAGCCACCCAGGCCTCAGGCTGCAGGGCGTGCCTGAGTGTTCTGTCAGTGTCTGATGGCAGCAGTGAGTACACCTGTGGGAGGTGTGCCTAGGCAGAAGCACTGCTCAGTCTGGTGACAGAGCTTCAGGAGGAGGGGGACAGGCTGAGGAGCAACAGGGAGTTGGAGAAGGAGATGGACTGGTGGAATCGTACTCTACCATCCCTGAGACAGACGTGTCAGCCAGCCACAACACACGAAACAAAGGATCCCCTACCCTCTCATCACCAGGCGGAAGGAGGGGATCTAAGAGACAGGGGGGAATGGAAGCAGGTTTCTGCTGGGGCTGGCAGGTGAACCCCCTCCCTGCCTACCTCAGCTTCCCAGGTGCCCTTACACAACAGGTATGAGGTTCTGGAACTTGATGTAAAAGCAAATGATGATGTGAACAAAGGTCCATCCAGGTTGGAGGGAATGCCTAGGACATGTCAGCCTACCCCTGTATCACAACAACCTCCATCAAGAAAAAAAGAAGGGTTATTGTCACAGGGGACTCCCTCCCAAGGGAAACAGAGTGCCTGACACACTGTCCAGACCCAACCCAATGAGGAAGTCTGCTGCCTCTCTGGGACCTGGGTAAGAGACATTACTGGAAAAGTCACCTGGTACAGCCCTCTGATTATTATCCATTATTGGTTTTTCATGTCAGCAGTGATGAAGTAGCAAAGAGAAGTCCAAGAAGTTTAAGGATCAATGCACAGGTAGTGTTTTCCTCTGTCCTTCCAGTACCAGGAACAATATTGATAGGAACAGGCAGACCCAGCTGATCAATACGTGGCTCTGAGGCTGGAGTCCCTGGCAGAATTTTGGGTTTCTCGATCATGGGATGATCTACACAACACCAGGCCTGCTGGCACCTGATGGGTTGCACCATTCTCAGAGGGGGAAAAGGGTTTTTGCACAGGAATTAGCAGGGCTGATTGATAGGGCTTTAAACTAGTTTTGAAGGGGGAAAGGGATAAAACCAGGCCCACTGGTAATAAGCTATGGGATGGCATGCCAAAATCTGAGGGACTGCGTGCTAGCGAGATCCTTCAGTCTGCTCCACAAGGTGCTAGGTACAATGAAGCACATTTGAAATGCTTCTACACCAGTGCACGCAGCATGAGGAACAAGCAAGAGAAGCTAGAAGCCTTGGCTCAGTCCCAGAGCTATGACATCATTGGCATAAGCAAAACCTGTTGGGAAGAGTCTTATGACTGGCGTGTTATAATGGCCGGTTATAGGCTCTTCAGAAAGGACAGGCAGGGCAGGCGAGGCAGGGGGTGGCACTGTATGTNGGGTGGCACTGTATGTAATGGAGAGGCAGGACTGTATGGAGCTTGTGGTTG